>ML815761.1:35926-108865 GCA_009831015.1 Picea engelmannii
ATAAATATCATTATACATTCATTTGATACAAGTCGAATTTCAGAGGAAATAAGAAGAAAAGAAGGCCGAATTTCAAGGGAGGATGAAGTCTTTTGGTGATGTGTTCTAAGGTATGTTATTTTCAGGTCATCTTACCATTTTTGATGTAACTTTTTTTTCTAGAACAATTCAGATGGTGAAATCACTATGGTATTGAGAAGACATATCAAGGTACCTCTGGTAAAAATTTCATCTCTTGATTCACTATAATTATGGAGATACACTCTATGGAAGATAGGGTTTGTGACCAGTCCTGAAGCTAGTCAATAAATAGGTGTTCCGGGTAAAACAATCATAACTTCTTCATCGAGAATCCAAATGAATTGGGACAAATTTGATTAGAAAGAGTACGGACTGTAGTTTCTTGTGTGCGAGTTTCAGAATCAGATGTTAATTATTGAGCGCGGGGCATTCTGTGCAAGTTCACTCTCCTGAATAGACCAGAATTGAATAAAGTCTACCATTATTTCTATAACCTCTTTTTGGGGAGGATTCAATGAGTGAAAATTGGAGGAGTTTCAGAGAATACATTGAGTAATATTATCTACAGGATCAGATTACTCCAAGAATTGAAGAATTGCAGAAATTGAAGAAGTCCCAGGAAGCATTATCGGGTTCTATGTGATGATTGGTTGAAGGTAATGATTTAATGTAAAGTTTTATTATCTCTCATATATTCTTGGGTGGAAGGAAGGGGCTAGGATGGAGAGTTTAAATCTCTCTTGATATTGGAGGATTGTATTTTCCTCTTGGAGGTTTATCCCTTCCTTTACATTTGGAAGCTGTAGCTACCTTTGGAAGTCATTACTTCCATTGAACAATAACTATTGATTATTTCTCATATATTGTGCATGGTGTATTGTGGTGTATTGGTGTAACTCTTATACTATTGTTCATTGCTCATTGGATATAGTTGAATGGTTTAAGTATAAGTTGAAAAAGGTTTTAAATTGTACTTGATACTGATTCACCCCCCTCTCAGTATCAACACCCAGGTCCTCGTCTGAACAATCCCGAGCTGCAGTTGGACTCTCAATCTAGTCCACTCTAGACCACTGCAACTCATATATGCAAATATCCTCATCCTCCTAGGTCAAATACCACATATATTTTAATATCTTGACAAGGTGCAACCTTTCGTCTTGATGAAGAATCTATCTCATCAACCTACCAAATATTTGAATCCATCTCCTCAATGCTGAAGCACCTGAGTTGCACCCATCGGTAATCACCATGAAAAGTCACCGAAGGTCCATCCACAAGGTTGGAAATCTGCCACACACCATACTGTTATGATCCGGGATCTCCGCCAATTCACCAAAACTCTCAACCTGCCACACCATAGAGCTGCAATAGTCCACAACTCCTCGTCTGGACAATCTGCTCCATGTCTCAAACTAGAGACCATATAACTTGTTTCCACTTACAACCGTCACTATAGCTCCCTCTTAGAGCTATCACCTGTGACTTTCCCGGAACAAGAACAAGAACAACACTCCTCCAGTGTTGTATCCAAAAATGTTTTTCAAGGATGATCCCCTTCTCTTTGGATCCCAAGCTCTGAAACCATGTCAATTTTCACATGCAACTCTATGTGACTAATTTTTAGATCTGAGAAATTGCTTCCTAGTGAACCAACAATAACACCCTACTTGTTATCACTGAAAAATTCTACTCTGAAAATTATTGATTGAAAACATATGCAGCGGAAACACAAAAGAATAATCACACATATGAAACACAATTTAAATTCTGTAATCTTGTTATCATCAGAAATATTGAGGGTAAAGCCAACCCTCCCAACCAATACAATATCACCAAAATCTGAGGACAACCTTGTCCTCCAAATTCACCAAAACTGAGATTAACCTTGTTCTCCAATAACCATACAAATCAGAAAACTAAACCTCAATACTATCCTAGAAATATTCTCTGCCCACAAATATGATGCAGACCACGTGTACAACCTGTCGAGGTCACCTGTTGTCAGCTTGTACAAAACTTCCCCTTCCCAGAAGAGCTTGTACGGATGTACACAACTATTCTTACAACAACCCACGTATGTACGTGACTGTTCCCATTGCAACCCACGTACATGCGAAAAACTATACGAATACTTCGTACGACTCGCTCCACTTCATACAATATATTCCTTCTGAGGTTGTATCTCTTTCCCACACGCGAGGTGTGCCTTTCCCTTCCAAGAACAAAAAATAGAGAGTTCTCAACCTTACGCTAGATTTTCCACCCTACCAATTTTCTTTGTTGAAATCACCAAGCCTCCTAGCACAAGTGTAGACTCACTTGTGCTAGCTCCATCATGTCTCCACACATACTACATGATCTATAATGTCACAATGACCTCTCTTATTTATATACAATCCTTAGGGGTCAACATAGAAGCCCCTCCACAAGTCAACATAAAATCAATCTTTTCTTTTGGATGTGAAGCCCCAACACAAGCCCACAGAGTCCATCACCAAACCCATGAAGCCCCCAATCAAAACCAAAGGGGTTTTCACCAAAATAAAAGTGTTATGTGGTGCCCATGATGATTCCCACATGTCCAACACCTAGGGCCATGGGAGAATACTTGCCCGAAGCTACAAAAATCAACACGTTCTTTCTCTTGTGATGGAATATTCTTGGTAAAGAAGGGTTTATCTTGCTAATTCTTGGACCAAGTAAGGAATTTTTTCTTTGTGTTGTTTATTTTTAGTAGCAAGGTTAATTTCATTAAGCTCTTGGAAGAGTATAAATGCATACACCTTGCACTAATATCTATCACCATTTTCTTGGATAAACTATTTTTGCAGAGGTAGCTAGGAGGAGTAAAAAGGCTTACACCCTTCTAGATTTACCTTGCTAGTTTTGTTTTCTCTAGAGAGTAAACATACTTACAACCCTAGAGAAGTAACATAACTATCTCTTACAAAAAAGAGACTCCATAACCCAATTGACAAGGCACTAATCTAATTTGCATTGGAGATTTAAAATAATTTCATTGGTATGCATGAATTGTTGAGATATTGCAATTATCTAAGTTGGAATTGATTCTATATGGTATAAGCATTCTTGTGCCCTAAGGGCGTTTAACTTGGCTAATTAATTTTATTTTCTGTTATAAACTAGTGATACAACCATTATGAACATTTCAAAATAACTCTTTCATCATCTTTTACTACTCTTTCTACCGCTGAAAATTGCAAGTAATTAGTACTAATTATTCTTCTTGTCAAGGGCTTTCAGTTGGGTGCTTTTCTTGTGAATTTCAGTGGTTAGAACTTGCTGTAGTAGCAACAATTTTCTACAACCACAACGCTACCCTAATATACCGCTGATAACATCTTTTTGTAGCCCTATTTTTCTATCAAAACTTAAGTTTAAGAATTGGAATATTATCTACATGTTTAGGGCTTGATCATCCAATAAACATTTGATGTTTTTGATGGTTAATTGTGCAGCTGTTATAACTTATTATTTGTTGTTGTAAATCTGATATATGCCGCAGTTCTGGGACAACAAACTTATATTGCTGATTCTCCATTGATTAGAGGCTTGTTTTATCATCATTTTGCTTATTCCGCGCAGGGCTAACACTATTTTGCAGGTGCACAATACTTGGAAGCCATTTACCCTTCCACAAGAGTCTTCTTCAAGCCCTTTATTCATCTCCAAGATTTACCTATAGGGGATCCATTGATCATTCTTTCAATTTCTATCTCAATCCCCCTAGGGTCACCATGATTCCCTCCTTGTGGTGACTTATCATCACTAAAGCAAGGGGAGTGTTTATCTAAGGTGACAGTGGGTAGGTAATCCCAATGTTGTTATGATTCTGTGGATTGGGTTGGGATTTTCCCAAGCTATAGAATACACGATAACATTTTGGTGCCTTTACCGAGGAGGATTTTGAATCCTCTTTCGACCCTTAACAACACTTTGGAGATCTCTGATCCCAAAGCCTTTACCCATAACTTTCTTGGTGACTCCATTTGGGGGACGTTCCCTTTTCATTCTTGATGAGTCTTTCATAAAACTCATCTGGAAACTCCATCATGAGACAAACTCGAGGGAGGGTCTACCCTAGCCCTCCACCTGTACCTAAACATCCTAGATCTAGATCTAAGCATCCCAAAACCTTTACATAGGCCTCCTAGTCCTCCGTCTTTGCCCATATATTGTGTTCGTCCACCTTCACTTGTCTCCCCCTCGTCTGCACCCATTGCTGTAGGTGCGTTTCGAGAACCTTGGACAAAGAACATATACAAGCCATTAGATATCACAAGAATCCATGGATCACCCCACAAAATCCCAAGGGGTTTTAAAGAATGGCTTCCAACCTTTTCTGGTGATGATCCCACCTTGGTCCAACAACATTTAGACACCTTTGTGGGTGTTTTCCAATGCTATGATCAATACAAAGATGTATGAATGAAACTTTTTTCTTTGTCTCATGGGGGAAGGCCAAAGAATGGTATGACAATATCACACCAGTGGAAATTACCATTTGGAACAATTTCCAAGGTCTTTTCGTTAGAAGATTGCAAAAGAGGAGGATTTTGTATCCCTTTATGATCAACTTTACCATTGTTGAAGGGAACCAAGGGAGGACATCAAGGATTTCAGTTTTAGGTTTAATACCCTCGTAAAAAGTTTTCCTTAGGATTTCAAACCCCTTAAGGATGCCATTCTCCAAATTTACATGCAAACTATAAATGATCCTTACGGTTCTCTGATAGGGAAAAAACAACTCACTACCTTGATGGAAGCCCAGGAGAGGGCATGCGAGATAGATGACAATCTAATTTCCTCTCACCATCATAACATCAATTTCCCACATGACACTTTGCAGACAAACCCAATGATTCACTTTGTCCAAACTACACCTCCTACCGAGGTCCTATGTGTTACCAAGACATATCTCGAAGCAAAAGTAAGAAAAGTTGATGTCAAAGTTGCTAATCATCTTCTTGAGTCCATAAAGAGAAAAAGGGTACCACGTGACACTAAGAAATCTCTTTCTATCACAAAGAAAAAGATAGACCTTGAAGAAATTCTTGCAGCAAACAAAGCTGAAGAAGAAATATCGAGGTTTGCCCAAAGGTTTTTCCCTCAAGTCCACAAGTCGGAGGGGGAAATTGTCATCAATTCCAGTCAAGGAAACAACGCCATAGAATAGGAAGATCTCCTTATAATCATCCCCTCTAGACGGAGCAGAAGTCACCCACCTTTTCTTGTTACTTTGAACATAAATCACCTATCCTTCCACAATTGCATTTTGAACTCCGGGGCTTTTACAAATGTCATGACAATGCATTTTGTCAAAAAAATTGTACTAAAGATAACTCGACCTTACAAGAACACATGTCATATGGGTTCAATGAAAATTCCCATTTGTGGGATTATTGAGGACCTGGAAGCAAGCCTTGAAAAATCGCTGGACATACTTTTATTGATAGATTTCATAGTCATTGATGTACCATAAAAATGGGGGATGCTACTATCAAAGGAATGGATAAATGAAGTGAGAGGGAGTGTTCATAATTTTTTTTCCTATATCATCATCCCAAATGCGAATGGGGACCCTCTTGTCTTGTACCTTGAGCCCCCTTGTCACATAACATAATTGGAATCGTGATGGTTTGTCACATCAAATTCACGCTGTCAGTGAAGAAATCGACTACACACGCATCTTGTCAAACTTTGTGTTTCAGGATGAAGAGAAAAATGATGGGTGTTGGGCCTTGGAGTTTGACGAGGTACATTCAAGTGTGGGTTCAGGCGCTAGAATAGTCTTAATATCGCCTGACAATGGAGTTACCTGTTTCTCGTATAGGATTGAGTTTGATTGCACTAATAACATTGCTGAATATGATGCTCTTATCTTAGGATTAAATCTCGCCATTGATATGAATATCAAGTCCTTACATGTAAGAGGAGATTCAAATTTGATCGTTTCCCAAGTTAAGAGAGATTTTACCACAAAGAAACCAAGGCTAAAACAATACAAGGATGTCGTTTGGGATGTTATGAAAAATTTCGACGAATTTTCAATCAAAGCCATCCCCAGAGAGGAAAATTCCATGGCAGATGCCTTGGCTATTTCCGCTTCTACCCTACAACCCTGTGAATAAATTCTCCCTTACAAGGTGGAAGTAAATTTCAGGCCTTCAGTTCCCGAAAACTTAGAACACTGGTAGGTTTTTGATGACAAAAAACAAATTGTGCATTTCCTTCAAAACGAAGAGATTTTTCAAAGACTCAGTTAAAATTACTAAATGAAAAGGGGGACATTAAGGTCATAGATTTGCCTGGTGATTCATTTCCAAGAGGGTTGGCTCCCCTGGAAAGGATGTTTGATTGAAATGACATGTGCAAAGGAAAACCGACTGATGGGCAAGGAGATGAAATTATAGAGTTTGATATTGGCATTGATGCGTCTCATAAACTAATAAAGCTAGGAAAGGGAACCATCCTTGCTGAAAGGAAGGAGTTCCTAGCTCTCATCAGAGTATTTGAAGATGTCTTCGGTTGGTCATACGGGGATTTGAAATCTTACCGAGGAGATGTCATACAACATGCTATTCCTATGAAGGAAGATACAAAGTCTTTTAGACATAAACTAAGGCATATCAACCCAAATATTGTGCCTCAAGGTCAGAAGGAATATCAAAAAATGGTGGAATCATAAATAATCGAACCCATTAGATACTCATCCTAGGTATCCAACCTTGTGGTCATCTGAAAAAATACTAGAGACATCAAATTGTGTGTTGACTTTAGGAACCTGAATCAGGCATCGCTCAAGGATAATTATCCTTTACCAAACATGGAACATCTTTTGCAAAGGGTTACTGGAGCAGAGATAATGTCTATGCTTGATGGTTTCTCAGGATATAACCAAGTCTTAGTAAAAGAGGAGGATCAACTGAAGACCACTTTCACCACCCCATGGGGAACGTATAAATATTTACGAATGCCTTTTGGACTAACCAATGTTTGGTCTAATTTCCAACGAGCCATGGACTATGCTTTCAAGGATATGGTAGGGAAAACTATAGAGATTTACCAAGATGATCTGACTACCATTTCCAAGAAGAGAAACCAACACATTCAATGTCTGCGAACAATATTTAAGAGATGTAGAGAGTACGGTGTCTCTCTCAACCATAAGTAATTGATTTTTGGGGTAGACAAGGGAAATTTATTGAGACATATCCTCTCTAAGGATGGAATTTCAATAGATCCTTCTATAATTGAAGCAATCGAAAAAATTTCCCTCCCTAGGGATATGAAATATTTACAATCCTTTTTCGGTAAAATTAATTTCATAAGAAGATTCATATTGAATTTTGTTGAGATTGTCAAACCATTGAATCATTTTTTAAAAGGGGGTTCCCGTTTTGGATGGGATGACAATGGAAAAATGGCCTTTCAACATATTAACGAAGCTATGACTATTGCACCAGTCTTGGTGAGCTCGGATTTTACTAAAGACTTCATCATTTTCTCCTTTGCCTCAGATGACACCATTGTGGGAGTCCTTTTACAAAAAAATAATGAAGGAGATGAGAAACCAATTAATTTCACGAGTAAAGTACTCAAGGACTCAAAATTGAATTATACAATTACTGAGAAGCAAGCTTATTCCCTTGTTAAGTCTCCCAAGCATTTTAGAACGTATGTAGGGTAAAACAAAATCAAAGCCTTTGTCCCTTATCCTGTAGTGAAGGAGGTCTTATTACAACATGATTGTCTTGGGTCGAGAGGAAAGTGGATATAAAAAACCCAAGAGTATGATCAAGAAATAAAACCTTCCAAAATAATAAAGGGACAAGGATTAGCCAAAATGCTCACTGAGGGCAATCAAGAAGCTATCGAGGTAGGAGAAAAGGAATAGGTGAACGTTGTTATAAGCGAAATTGAAAATGACGAATGGTATTTTGATATCATGTATTATTTGAATAATCTTACATGTCTAGAACATGCAGTGGATTACAAAAGAAGGGATTTAAGAATCAAATCCATGAATTATTTCCTCACACAGGAAGGTCTTGGATGAAGGAATCCCGATGGAGTAATTCTCATATGTGTAAACAAAGAGGAAAAAAATAATTTAATTTCAGAGCTCCATTTGGGATATTGTGGAGGTCATTTTTTCGCTCACATTGCTTCTCATAAAATCTCGAGGTAAAAATATTATTGGCCTACTGATGCAAACCCCCACCACCTCCTGGGGCTCGCACGTCCTCCTGGTCTAAGGATCGTTCACACTAAGGAGATGAATTAGCTCTCGGGCTCTTGCTGAGCCCTTAAAACTCTCTACCACATGCCTTTACTCTTCTCCCTGTGCGCAAATTCAAGTTCGCGAGGGTCTTGTCATTTCAATGGAGAAGTACTCCACATAAATTCGGGCCAAAACCATGGGCCAAACTTACTTTTTCAGAAAATTTCGAGACTCTGGAGCCCCGAGCTTTGGGAGCTCCTACAACAACACACGACGTTCCTCCCGAATGTCGAATTCACGGATCACGGAACAATGGAGGGGATCAACGGTCCACAACGCCTGCCATAGTCTTATGGTTGGAAAGAACTTTATTATTTCGAGCTTCAGAGTTTTTCGAAGTACCACACTTCAAATTCACTGGAGTGACGAACATGCGAACTCGCGAAGGGTCACAATCGATGGTCCACGTGTCCTGGTGGGTGGACGTCTCAGATCTATTCCGGGCTTCGGAACTTCAGGTGTCTTTACAACACAACCCCTTAAAACTTTTGAACTCTGAACTAACGAAGGTCAGATCTGCTCTCCACGTGTCCCTCTCTGACCAATGATCGAGATTAACTCTGGCCTTCGACCTTTGGGATTTCTCATCTTCAAACAACTTATGCCTCGATCCTTACGGAGCACCAAGCCTCCGAACTACTATATCTAGTTCCACTTGTCTCCCGTCTATCACCGGTTAGGAATTACTCTACGATTCAGGACTTTGAGAATCTTGTGAAGTTTTACGACCACACTCCATTTCTTTCGGATAGCCAGAATTTCGGTCCCTGCCTTATCTGCAAACACATGTCTTCCTTTGATCAACGGTCCAAATCGATTTCAGACTCCGAAACTTCGGGAGTTCCGTCTCCTTTGCACCTAAACACGAAAAATCTCCGAATTCACAAAGTCTGAAGGACTTCGAGGGTTAAACCCTATGATACTCCTCCATATGCGACTGTTATAAAAGGCTCTGGATCCTCCCGAGCAGATCTCATCTGCTCGACCTTCAAACCAATGAACACTTCCCTCCAAGGGATTTTAGTTGCTATCTCTTCTGACTTTGTTCCATGAGGTGCTTCAGACCTCTGGTGCACTCCTTACGTTTGTCTTCCTTGAGACTCTCTCAACAATTGAATAAGTGTCGGCCCGGTGCACACTTTGTATGAGTCTTCTTCAAAATTCTATACTCCACCGAGTAACTGTGCACTCCTTGCACTTGATCGACAAAGCTTCATGTTGTCTCTACTGAACTACTGAGTCAAACATTACGTTTCCTTCGCACTCCTTGCACTAGAGTTTCAGAAGAGAAACAATTGAAACTTATGTAACATCAAAGGTTTACACATCTAATCATAAAATGCATACTCAGGCATATAAAACATAGAAAAAAAATAACACAACATTACCCATTTAACTCAGAGATAAGAAAACTCAGACATGTGAAGCAAATCTCCTCTGTTATATTACTCAATCATAATATTTACAAGAGTTCTTATATCTTTCAACTTCTTCTCTACAACTCCCTTCAACAAAAATCAAAATAAACTTCAATAGCCTCTTTTGGGCATAGATACATACATTTATACATGAGGGGGCTTCTTGAGCCTTCCCTCCAGACTATTCTAGTGCTATCAATTTGCAATTAAAGCAACTTACCACTAAGTTTATTACATTAAATGGATAATTACATCCCAGTTATGCGTCAATGCTCAAGATATGCACAATCCTATAGATAATTTAAGACAATTTCAAAAATATGGAGTGCATACAATGGCTATTGCCTCTAAATATTAAAGGGCCCTTAATTACAAAGTTTTTTTTAAAATCTAAGGTGATGTACCCTCCTTGGACTCCAAAACAAATCTAAATGCACTGTGCTGGATGTTGAGTTGTCCTCCACTGCGCCTCATTGAATGGTCAGGGTGATGCTCCTGCATCATACTCCTTTGCTGAGAAAAATCATGAGCTCCTGCTCATGGCTCTGTTGGTGCTACGGTTGGGGTCCTCCTGGGTCCCAAAATTTAACTTGAAGTTGCTCACCTGCTCCTCTACCTTGCCGCTGTTGTTGTCCTGCTGCTGCTGCAGCTGCAAGATCTCCTCTTGTCATTATCCACCTATTGCTGACTGTCCTCTTCGCTGATTCCAACCCAACTTCTTGATTTCCTCTATCTCTCTGTCTAGCTGGTCCACGTGATGGATTTTCTCTTGTAGTCTGCTCCATTGCTGCATCTCCTCCTCTTCATCAATCTCTAACTTGACCTCTTGGATGAGCCTACTCTTGTCATACATGTGGTTTAGATTGATGGACAGTTGGTTTGGATTGTTGGTTGTCATTGATTTCAACCTTTGGAGAGTGATATTGTATAATGATGTCAACCCTTGAGTATGTCAGGTATCTCTAGAGGTATGGGTAAGGAACCCAAGTTTGATTGAGGAATAATGTAATGAATATCAATGTATATGTCAGTAATACTATTCTATATGGATAATACATGTCATGTGATATGTGGAAGGTCACATAACTCCTCACGGTTAGAGAGCTATGGCCTTGTGAAGTTGGAGAACCCTCATGAGTTATCTAGAAGCCCTTAGAAGGTCAAATAAGTCAAATTATTCTAGAAACTCCCAGAAGAAGTTGACTAGTCAGAGTGGGTGAAACTAGGAGTTAATCATGGGTATAGTTGTTGCACTAAGAAAATAATTAAAAATAAATTAGTTGCAACACAAATTTGTGAGTTTGGTAATTATGGTAAATTAGTTATGATGAGAAGATTAAGTAGTCAAAGTGGTTGCAAAGAGAAATTATTTAAATAATAAAGTGGTTGCAACAAGAAGTGGTGAGTTTACTATTTATGGATAAGTCAAAGTGGTTGCAAAAGAAATTAATTAAATAATAAAGTTAGTTGCAACTAAAAGTGGAGAACTTACTATTTGTGGTAAAGTGGTTCAGTTAAGTGTACAAAAGTGAGCTAGAAGTGGACAAGTGGTTAGAAGTGGGTTATCCCTAAAAGAAAAAAAGTGGGTTAAGTTGGTTAGAAGTTAACCCCTTGAGGAAGCTACATGGAAGTATAAATAAGAGAGAAAAAATATTCCATTAGAACATATTGAATATCTATTTTGTGAAAGGTTATTTGAGCAGGTATTATTGATAGAGAAAAGTACGACAGAAAAAGTGCGGCAGAAAATGTGCGGAAAAAAAAACTGTAGTAGAAAAATCGCAACAAAAAAAGTGTGACAAATAAATCGCGGCAACAAAACCGCGGTAGTAGAATGCTACAAGAAGAAAAAATGTATGGTTTTCATATGTGTAGTGTTGAACTTATGAATATGGTTGAGAGTTTTCCTTGTAAATCTGTTGGATGCCCTCTTGGAAGTTTAGGGCTTGTTGTAGAATGGTTTTGAAGCATATCTATTGAAGTATATTGTTACTGCACTTAGTTTGATTTATTGGAATATCTTGTGGTGCATTGTGAGAGACACATGTTAGTGGTCTTGGTATATGATTGACTTATGAATGATACATCTTTGAGGCTACATAAAAGTGAGGTTATGGCACATGGTTTGATGTAAGAGTTTATGGTATTTGGTTATGGATAGTGTTATGTATTGTTAGAGAAATTTTGATAATTATATTGGTATATGTATTTGGTATATGGTTGAGGTACATGTTGGGTACATGGTTGAGACAAGTATTTGATGAGTTGGCATATACATGAGGTGTCTAGTTGATGATGTTGGTACATCTTGATGAGTCATAGTTGATATGTAGTTGATGCATGATTGGTATACACTTGGTACATGGTTGGAGGCACTTGTTAATAATATTGTTGATACATGGTTTATGGATGATGTAACATACTTGTCTTGATATATTATTAGAAGAACATATTGATCTTGGTGATGATTATGAGTTGTTGTGATATGCTTGGTTGATGCACATCTTGGTGATATTGTGCATATGGTTGAGAGTTGTCTTGGTGAGTAGATCTGATTTGGTTGATAAGATTGATGAGACAGGTTGTTGTGATAGGTTGTTTGGACATGTTGTTGTGACATGTTATTTGTATAGGTTTGGTGCATGGTTGATGCACTTGTTTATGATACAGGTTGATGTATAAGTTGATGCATGGTGTACATGTTGGCACAAGTTATTGTTACATGTTGTTTATAGGTTATTGGTACATGTTGATTACATGTTGTTTGGTACATGTCGTTACAAGTTGTTTGGTGCAGATTGATTGGTACATGTTTACATCAATATATCTCACAATGATAGTGTGAAAATGGTTCCATCATTCTACTTATATTTCAGGGCGGTTGGATGGGGTAAGGATAGGTGGTTGTAGCCACCTTCCAGATATAGCCAGAGAACATAGGGGGTTGTAGCCTCCTTCTGGTTGTAGCTAGAGAATTGGGGAGTTGGAGCTTTCCTTAGGTTGTAGCTTGAGAAACTAGGGGGTCAGAGCCTCCTTCCAGTTATAGCCGGAGAATTGGAAGTTGGTGCTTCCTTGAATGTAATTCTTGACATATAAGAAAAACATTCCGTGGTTTTCTCCCGCATTGAGTTTCCACATAATATTGGTGTACTGTGGGTTGTGTGGATGTATTTGTTATTGTTTATTATGCACTGATGAATGTTAATGCTTATGATACAGTAAGGTATTGATAATCAACATATGAACATGGTTGAATAAGTAAAATAATATAATTTTTGGTTTAACGGATTAATAATTGGTATAATTGCTCATTACTGATTCACCCCCCCCTCTTAGTGTTCTAACAATTGGTATCAGAGTAGGTTCATTTAGGAAACAATTTAACCACTGGAAGGAGGTCGTGGATTATTATGAGAATGGAGTACCACTGTTTAATGGTCAGAATGGCTTAAAGTATGATATATGGAGTGGAAGGACGAAATTATTTTTGGAGGCACATGGATATGATAGTTGGCAATAAGTTGCTACATGATATGATAGTTAAAAAATGGAAAATACTGCAGTCAAGAAGGAATTTAAGAAGAATAACAAAATAGCAATGGATTTCATCTGGGAAGGACTACCTAATCCGGTAAGAGAAAAGGTTGGTAAATGTTCATCAACCAAAGAAATTTGGGATAAGTTACATAATATCTATTCTTCACCCATCACAGATTCAAAAAATTCCAAAGAAGATGCAAGTACACAAAAATAAGAAAGATGGTCATCATGTCAGACAGATTCAGAAGAGGAAGAATATGAAGTAGAAATTGATTGCAAAGAACAATTGATCAGTGCAATTGAATATCTAAAGAAAGAAAGAGAAGAAAACAAGCCACTCAAGAAAGAATTGATGAAGCAAAATGAAAGTGTTCAAGGTTCTGAAGAATCTCAGAAGGTCATCAAGAATTTAAGAGCTCAGCTAGAAGAGGCCAAAAGAATTGAAGAAACTCTAGAGCATAAAAAACAGTGTTTAGAAGCCAACATAGAAACACAAAAGGAAGAAGCGGGAAAGAGAGAAAATATACTGACAGATCATTTCAAGGAAAGAACCAAAGACTTAAACCAACTTGAGGAAGAATTTGTTCAAGAAGATAGAAGACTAGAAGAATAAATAATTACATTGAAAATACAACTTGAAGAAACAAAGAGAACATAAGAAGTCATGATGTCTCAGATAATGAAGAAAGAAGAAGAGGTTGAGAAGATTGAATAAGAAGTTGTCACACTAATAGTCAAAGTTTTCAAGATCAACAATAATTTTGAAGAGACATAAACATTTACAACAACAGTAGAGAATGAAGAGAAACACTCTTGGTTGCTAGAAAAGAAGAACGAAGAAAATAGAAAGAGTTATGCAAAAGTACTTAAATGAAAGAATCATGGTCAACCAGAATCTAAGAAAACTAATAAAGATACATCTTCAGGAAGACCATCCATGTTCAAGCCACAAAGAAGCTTCAATCATGATCATGATCAGTCAAGGAAGAAATTCAGAAGGACTACACCACAAAGAAGATCATTTAGTCCCATGTATGTAAATTTCTTTTATGGTCATTGTTTTTATTGTACTAACTTTGGACATAAGGTTGCAGATTGCAGGGATTAAAAAAGAAATGTTCAAACAAGAAGTGCTTATGTGGCCCCATGTAAGATTGAATGTTACAAATGTCATAATTATGGACACATATCTCGTGATTGTAGAATCATGATCGATACTTCCATGAAAGTGAACACTGATATCAGATATAAGAAAGTATGGATAAGAAAACATGAAGAACATGTGAACAAAGACTAGGTCCCAGAGATCGCAAGATTGTCAATAAAATGATATGAAGACAAATCTACAAAGAAAATTGAAGATGTCAGATACATAAAGGTTTAGAAAAGAAATGAAAGAAAAGAAGGACATGTAAATAAGGAACATGTTCAAGAGATTTTACTTTCAGGTATTGTAGTGAAACATGAATCCACAGACATAAAGAAAGAAGTTAGAGTTCAGAGAGATGATGAATCTACTGATGAAGATGATGATGATTCTGCATCATAGCATGAATTGTTCTGAACCATCCGACTTAGAGACTTCCAGGTAATATGAATAATAGACAGGGGGAGTTTATGTGGTAGCTGAGACAGACCAGAGAACCATCCTTCGAGCAACTTGCAGAGCTTGAGTAGGCATATTCAAAGAAGTCAGTTAGTAGAATTACAGTATGATAGATTAATCAGTTGTAGTAGTGAAGACTTCATGATATTACAATGAAATATGGGTCAACATTATGGAAAGTTGTGTAGCAGATTATTGGACAGTATGGAAAGAGATGGATTCGTAAGAACACTTTGCAGATTTGGAAAAATATATGACAGTGGATGAAAGCATGGATTCATAGATTGGTTCAGAGAGTGGTTCAGAGATAAAGGAACATTATCATAATTGATAATAATTACACATGAATATTTGAATGCTTATTCTTGAATGCTTTTCATATATGTCAGTTGATTACAGAAGTTAGCACCAATGGACAATAACTGCAAAAGGAAGTAGGTACATGAGGACTTATATTTTTTCTACACAACATCTTGCAGAGAAGTCAAGAGAGAAACAAAACAAAAAATATAAATCGAAATATCATTCAGAGAAGTTTTCAGATAAAGAGGTAAGAATATAGGTATGATTCCAAGGGAAGAGATTCATCAGATGCATGATAAAGAGTTAGATGCTTGGAGATAGAGCACCGAGGCATGTTTCCAGGGGGAGAGATTGTCACAAAGGAAGAATGAACAATATAACTTCAAAGTTGCATCAGAGTGACACCCTTTTTCAAAGGGGGAGATATTATTCATATGAAGGGAGAGAGAGTAATCAGAGGCTTAGAAACATATAGAAAATATCAAATGCATTTATATAAGGGGAGAAACCCCAAGGAGAGTTCAGTGAGGGGGAGTATCCCCAAGAAAGAATACCCTTTGCCATTGATGTCAAAGGAGGAGAGATAGAAACATTGATGAGGAGTATGAACATGAATTTTATTATGAATAAGTGTTGCCATCAACGCTGGTGTTGCCATCAATGCCAAAGGGGGAGATTGTCAGAAAACTGGTTTAGATTGATGGACAACTGGTTTGGATTGTTGGTTTTCATTGATGTCAACCTTTGGAGAGTGATATTGTAGATTTATGTCAACTCTTAGAGATTGATGTGAACCATTGAGTATGTCTAGTAGCTTTAGAGGTATGAGTAATGAACCCAAGTTTGGTTGAGGAATAATGTAATGAATATCAATGTATATGTAAGAAAGACTATTATAGATGGATAATACATATCATGCCATTTCCGGTGATATGTGGAACATCACATAACTCCTCATGGTTATAGAGTTATGGCCTTGTGAAGTTGGAGAACCCTCATGAGTTATTTAGAAGCCCCTAGAAGGTCAAAGAAGTCAAATTATTCTAGAAACTCCTCAAAGAAGTTGACTAGTCAAAGTGGGTGAAACTAGGAGTTAATCATGGATATAGTTGTTGCATTAAGAAAATAATTAAAAATAAATTAGTTGCAACAAGAAGTTGTGAGTTTGATAATTATGGTAAAGTAGTTGTGATGAGAAGATTAAGTAATCAAAGTGGTTGCAAAGAGAAATTATTTAAATAATAAAGTGGTTGCAACAAGAAGTGGTGAGTTTAATATTTATAGATAAGTCAAAGTGGTTGCAAAATAAATTAATTAAATAATAAAGTCAGTTGCAACTAAAAGTGGATAACTTACTATTTGTGGTAAAGTGGTTAAGTTAAGTGTAGAAAAGTGAGCTAGAAGTGGACAAGTGGTTAGAAGTGGGTTAAGTTGGTTAGAAGTTAACCCCTTGAGGAAGCTACATGGAAGTATAAATAAGAGAGAAATGATCTCCCATTAACACCTATTGAATATCTATTTTGTGAAATGTTATTTGGGCATGTATTATTGATAAAGAAAAGTGCGGTAGAAAAGGTGCGACAAAAAAATCGTGGCAGAAAATGTGCGGCACCAGATTTGTGGCAGCAAAACTGTAGCAGTAGAATGCTACAAGAATAAAAAATATATGGTTTTCATATGTGTAGTGTTGAACTTATGAATCTGGGTGAGGGTTTGACTTGTAAATATGTTGGATTCCCTCTTGGAAGTTTAGGGCTTGTTGTAGAATGGTTTTGAGACAAATCTATTGAAGTATATTGTTAGTGCACTTAGTTTGACTTATTGGAATATCTTGTGGTGCATTGTGAGAGACACTTGTTAGTGGTCTTGGTTTATGATTGTCTTGTGAATGATACATCCTTGAGGTTACATAAAAGTGAAGTTATGGCACATGGTTTGATGTAAGGGTTTATGGTATTTGGTTATGGATAGTGTTATGTATTGCTAGAGAACTTTTGATGGTTATATTGGTATATGCATTTGGTATATGGTTGAAGTACATGTTGGGTACATGGTTGAGACAAGTAGTTAATGAGTTGGCACATACATGAGGTATATAGTTGATGATGTTGGTACATCTTGATGAGTCATAGTTGATGTGTAGTTGATGCATGATTGATACATACTTGGTACATGGTTGGAGGCACTTGTTAGTAGTATTGTTGACACATGGTTTATGGATGATGTAGCATACTTGTCTTGGTATATTATTAAAAGAACATATTGATCTTGGTGATGATTATGAGTTGTTGTGATATGCTTGGTTGATGCACATCTTGGTGATATTGTGCATATGGTTGAGAGTTGTCTTAGTGAGTAGCTCTGATTTGGTTGATAAGATTGATGAAACATGTTGTTTGGATATGTTGTTGTGACATGTTATTTGTCCAGGTTTGGTGCATGGTTGATGCATTTGTTTATGGTACAGGTTGAGGTATAGGTTGATGCATGGTATACTTATTGGCACAGGTTATTGTTACAGGTTGTTTACAGGTTATTGGTACAGGTTGATTATAGGTTGTTTGGTACATGTTGTTACAGGTTGTTTGGTGCAGGTTGATTGGTACATGTTTACAACATTATATCTCACAATGATAGTGTGACAGTGGTTCCATCATTATATTTATATTTCAGGGTGGTTGGATGTGGTAAGGATAGGTGGTTGTAGCCACCTTCCGATTGTAGTCGGAGAACATAGGGGTTTGTATCCTCTTTTTGGTTGTAGCAAGAGAATTGGGGAGTTGGAGCTTCTCTCAGGTTGTAGCCTGATAAACTATGGGGTCATAGCCTCCTTCTAGTTGTAGCTGGAGAATTGGAAGTTGGTGCTTCCTTGAATGCAATTATTCACATATAAGAAAAACATTTCATGGTTTTTTCTCGCATTGGGTTTCCACGTAAATATTGATGTACTGTGCATTGTATGGATGTGTTTGTTATTGTTTATTATGCACTGATGAATATTAATACTTATGATACAATACAATATTGATAATGAATAGATGAACATGGTTGAATAAGTAAAAGAATATACTTTTTAGTTTAAGGGATTAATAATTGGTATAATTTCTCATTACTGATTCACCCCCCGTTTTATTAATCCAACAACTCCGAGTTATTATTATTTCTCCCAGGGCCTCCAATTCTTCATACAGATCAACAAGATCCATGCTGTTTGTTCTCTTCCCTGGTGTAGGTTCCAATTCTGCAGTTGTCCTCTGTTCGTCTTCCTTGCTGCAATTTATGAGCAATTCCACTAAATGCTCTTCTTGGAAAATCCTTTGGCTCCCAACTATGCGAGCCTCCTCTTACTTCTTTTCCTTTTGAACATAACTTGTATTTTTTCCATTCTCCTTCTATTTGACAGTCTCAATTGGCCATATTTCTATTTCACCTTCTACCACACACAAAATGTTAGTTTTAAAAACCTTTGGCTCTTTGGCCTCTTCCTTGGATGCCTCTTGCATCACTTCCTTAGAAGTATGAGCACTTGTGAAACTCATTCCAAGAGAAATACTGATCTCTCATATCCTCAGACTATAACACTGGGGATCTTCTTCTTCCTTCAAAGGTTCCTTCCCACTCATGAGAAGTATACTTGAACTAGCTTCCTCTTTAACTCTCTTATCTTCTATTGGAAATAACATGTGTTTACACCCATTCTTCTCAATGGTATAAGTGTTCTTCCTCCCATCATGTATGACATTCATGTCATATTTCCATAGTCTCCCCAACAAAACATGACAAAAATCCATGGGTATGACATCACATAAAACCTCATCCTTATAACCACATATCTTAAATTCAACTTTACATTGTCGACTTACCATGAATTGATGTCCTTTCTGCAACCACGATACCTTGTACAGATTTGGATGTGCAGTCGTCTCCAAATTCAACTTTTCCACCATCTTTGTGGATACCAAATTATCAATGCTCCCACTGTCTATGATCACCTTGCATACCCTATCTCTGGTCTTGCAAGCTGTTCTGAACAAACTATTCCTCTGGACTAGTTTTATTACCTCTTTCTGTGGCTTCATGAGAACTTTACTCATTATGAGTGATCTTCCTTCTTTCGTGGTGTCTACTTCCATCTCTTTCTCCACATTCCTCTCCTGCGCTTCAGAAATGTGAGCTTCTCCACCTCCTGCAATCTTCTTCTTAGGACAATCCCAAGACATATGCCTTGTCTTTCCACATGAATAACACTTCACTTCTCCTCTGCCTCTTCCTCTTCCTCTAGGAAAATAACTTCTTCCACCATAATATTCTCCTCTTGAAATTCCATCTCCGTCCGTCTGACTGTTATGTTTTCCAGCTCCTACTTTGGGTTTCTGGAATTTTTCTCTGACAATTCCTTTTCCTTTGCTAGGACTTTTACCTCTGTTCCTTTGGTTATACTTCCTTGCTAACTTCTCTTCTGCTTTCAAAGCTACCTGATAAGCATCTTCCACTGTTTTCATGGTCATTATGCTAATCTCATTCTGGATCTCATATCTCAGGATATTAATGTACCTGACAACCTTCTCCTCATTAGTCTCCTTATGTCCTGCTCTGATATTTAGTTTATAAAACTCCTCAGTGTACTCCTTCACTGACAATCCTTTCTGTTTCAGGTTCTGCAATCTCTTAAACAAGTTTATCTGATCGTATTTGAGTATGAATTTAGCTTTTAATTTTGCTACCATCCTATCCCAACTTTTGATTTTGGATTTATCTTTGCATCTTCTGTCAACATGCAATTCATCCCACCATAATGTTTCATGTCCCTTATGTATGGTCACAACATGTTTTACCTTCTTCTCATCATCCACATCCTCATAATCAAAGTACTTATCCAAAGCACTTATCCAATCAAGGAGTTCCTCCACATCTAAATTACCTTCATACATTGGGACCTCTATTTTTTCTCTGGATTCCATCTTCACAACGACTCTTAATA
The DNA here is from genome assembly GCA_009831015.1 of Picea engelmannii. Taxonomy (NCBI): domain Eukaryota; kingdom Viridiplantae; phylum Streptophyta; class Pinopsida; order Pinales; family Pinaceae; genus Picea; species Picea engelmannii. The sequence continues at coordinate 56,104 of ML815761.1, forward strand.
ATCGTTCTTCTGCAACTTGTTCTCCTGTTGCTTCTTCCGCTTCAAATTCTTTACTCTCAGCTTCACTGATGTCACCAACTTTAGGTGATATTCTCTGTGATACCTCCATGGCATCTAATCTCGCATGGATTTGTCTCTTCTCTTCTCCCATGACTGCATTTTCCACTACTCTCTCTCTGTGCCTCCTGCGCGACATGATTTTGGATTTTCTTTTTCTGACAGAGCTAAATTTGGGATCTGATACCACTTGATGCAAATGCCCACCACCTCCTTGGGCTCGCGCGACCTCCAGGTCTAAGGATCGTTCACACTAAGGAGATGAATTATCTCTCGGGCTCTTTCTAAGCCTTCAAAACTCTCTACCATAGGCCTTTACTCTTCTCCCTGCATGTAAATTCAAGTTTGCGAGGGTCTTGTCACTTCAATGGAGAAGTCCACGTGATCTCAGGCCAAAAATGTGGGCCAAAATTCCTTTTTCCAAAATTTTTGGGACTTTGGAGCCCCGGGCTTCCGGAGCTCCTACAACAACAAGCGATGTTCCTCCCGAGCACCAAATTCATAGATCGCCGAATAGCGGAGGGGATCAATGGTCAACAATGCCCGCTGTAGTCTTACGGTTGGAAATAAATTCAAAATTCCGGGCTTCAGAGTTTTTCAAAGCACCACACTTCAAATTCCTCGGAGTGTCGAATATGCGAACTTGTGGAGGGTCACAATCGATGGTCAACACTTCTTGGTGGGTGGACGACTCAGATCTATTCTGGGCTTCGAGACTTTGGGTGTATTTACAACACAACCCCTTACAACTTCCGAAATATGAACTAGCGGAGGTTAGATATTCTCTCCACATGTCCCTCTCTAACCAATGATCGAGATTAACTCTGGCCTTCGGCCTTCGAGAGTTCTCGAATCCAAACAACTTATGCCTTGATCCTTTTGGAGCCTCAATCCTCTGAACTACTAGATCTAGTGTCACGTGTCCGCTGTTTATAAACGATTAGGAATTACTCTGCGAGTCAAGACTTCGAGAATATTGTGAAGTTTTATGAACACACCCTAGTTATTTCAGATATTCAGACTTCCGTTCCCTGCCTTATCTGCAACGACGTGTCTTCTTCTGATCAACGGTCTAGATTGATTTCAAACTCTGAAACTTTGGGAGCTCCGTCTCCTTTGCACCTAAACACATAAAATCTCTGATTTTGCAATGTTTGAAGGACTTAGAGGGTTAAACCCTATGCTACTCCTCCATATTTGACGACTACAAAAGGCTCTAGATCCTCCCGAATAGATCTTGTCCGCTCGACCTTCAAACCAATAAATTATTCCCTCCAAGGGATTTTGGTTGCTATCTCTTTTGATCTTTGTTCCCTGAGGTGCTTCAGACCTTTGGTGCACTCCTTGCGTTCATCTTCCTTGAGACTCTCTCAACACTTGACTAAGTGTCGGTCCGGTGCACACCTTGCACGAGTCTTCTTCAAACTTATATACTCCACAGAGTAACCGTGCACTCCTTTCACTTGATCGAAAAAGCTTCACACTATCTCTCCTGAACTACTGAGTCATACACGACTCTTCCTTCACACTCCTTGCGGGAACTGTGTACTATTTTCACCATAGTTTTAGAAGAAAAACAATTGAAACTTATGGAACATCAAATGTTCACACATCTAATCATAAAATGCATACTCAGGCATATAAAACACATAAAACAAATAACACAACATTACCCATTTAACCTAGAGATAAGAAAACTCATACATGTGAAGTAAATCTCCTCTGTTATATTACTCCAACATAATATTTAAAAGAGTTCTTATAGCTCTCAACTTCTTCTCTACAACTCCCTTCAATATAAATCACAATAAACTTCAACAACCTCTTTTGGGCATAGATACATACATTTATACATGAGGGGGCTTCTTGAGCCTTCCCTCCAGACTATTCTAGTGCTATGATTTTGCAATTAAAGCAACCTACCACTAAGTTTATTACATTAAATGGATAATTACATTAAATGGATAATTACATCCCATATATGAGCCTATGCTTTAGATATGTACAATCCTACAGGGAATTTAAGATGATTTCAACAATCTGGAGCACATACAATGGCTCTTGCATCAAAATATTAAACGACCTTTAATTACAAAGTTAAAAAAAAAAAATATAAGGTGACACACCCTCTTTGGACTCCAAACCATCTCTAAATGCACTGCATTGGATGATGAGTTGTCCTCTACTGTGCGTCATTGAATGATGAGGGTGATTCTCCAACATCACCTACTATCTTCTCCGAAACACATAGATATGTTAGATCCTGACAACCTTGTTAGTACTTGTCGGGAAAACAACAATTTCCTACCCTTCCTATAAATACATTAGTGGTTGAAACACCTTTTTAACAGTGGGGGTTGGAATTTATCAGTGAATTTAATGAAAACTATAATAAAGGTTATTGATGGGTCCTAACGACTACAAAATACTTCACTCGATGGGTGGAGGCCATCCCAACAAAAAAATAAACAAAAGAAGTGGTGATGAATTTCCTCGAAGAAAGGATGATTACTAGGTTTGGTGTTGTTGCTAAGATTACCATAGATAATGCCAAGGATTTCAACTCAGTATCCATGAATGAATTTTGTTTCAAGTACGAGATTGTTCTATCACACTTATCAAACTACTACCCTCAGGGGAATGGTTTGGCCATGTCCAACGATAAAAACATCATGAATATCATGAAGAATTTTGTTGGAGAAAATAAGAAGAGTTGGGATAGCAAAATCAAGTATGCTCTTTGGGTAGACCGCAGGACAGTGAAAACCTCCACTGGAAAAACCCCTTTCGAGTAAGTTTACGGGAATGAAGCACGATTTCCCATAAACCTTCAGATTCAGGCCCTGTGACTAGCCCAACATTTCTCTACTGATAAATAAGCATTGTAAGGAATAATTGATCAACTTGTAGAGTTAGATGAGACTAGAAAAATTACTTTCAATCAAATGATGAAGAATCAGAACAAAATTAGAGGGACTTTCAAACACAAGGCAAGATAAAGAGTTTTCAAAAAGGGATATTTGGTCTTGATGTGGGACAAAATAAGGGAGAAACCTGAAATGCATCATAAGTTTGATAGTCTATGGTTAGGACCATACACAATTGAGGAAAGATCTGGGTCTGATTCCTTCTATCCATCTACCAGTGAGGGGAGGATGATGTGATTGCCATTAAATGGATCTCTCCTTAAACCTTATTTTCCAGATTGAACTTGACCTCTTCAAGGCCCAAGCCCCAGGTAAGTAGGTAGGTTATTTTCTTTCCCATGCACTTGCATTCACTTGTTCATAATAGTTGAGCTACATTTGCTTATATTTGCATATCACATCTCTTTTTTCATTTTGATCTACTTGCATTATTGCATAGTTTCTTTACGTCATTCTCTTTCATCATATTACATGCTAGTTTAGAAATTTTTGAAAAAAAAAAAAAAGTTTCTTTTAAAGATTAGTTGAAATTTTGATTTTTTGATCATATGGTCCAAGGGTGAGTGAGCCACCCTCGATATACATCATTTGTATGTTTTAGTGTGTGTAGGCACCAATATTACTAGGAGATGTTGAGGTTCTCATGCACTCTACAATGAGCACATGTCACCAAGTAGGAGCTAGATGTTCTCTCCCATTCCTAGGGATAACTAAGGATATGATGTTTCAAGGCCGTCAGGTTGCAGACGTGGAGTACCAAGAGGCAAATGAGTAGGCGGGGGTGTTATTGGATAAATCGGTAGGTGCAGACACTAACTGATCTCCCTAGATCCACCTGGATCTAAAACAACATAGGACATAACATGACTCTTTCTCTAAATTGCAGTCATTGAATCTACTACCGAGAAGGAATGAGTGACATACCTTGATATCGATTCCTTTGGTCTCTGTTGTTCCTACTTCGCTTCGGTGCTCTTGTGAAATCAGGTCCTAGACAACACAAACCAACCAAAGTGAAGATAACAAAATATATTCAATGTCAACCTATGCATATGATCAAGGAGTTATGCAATAAAATAAGAGTGATTTTATGGGAAAGGGACATGTCGCTGTATTATATTAAATGAAAGTAGAAGATACAACCAGATCGTCTTGATGTCGCAAGCTTCCTTTCAGTGATCCTTGGTTCCAACACACACACTTGCTCTACACTTGCATGAAGAATATCCAGTACAACTTGATAGACAAATAGAGTCTTCAAGCTTCTATCCAAACATAGTTCTTCACACAATTCTTTCATCAATTCTTCAATCAATCTTGCTTAACCTCTTCCTTGAGAAACCTTTCAATATATAGGAGAAGGAGAGATGGTTAAATAGATGAGGATGATCCCACTAAATCTGAGAAGTCAGTAGGATTCCAACCATGTGAATGCCAACTCATTTTCTAAAAGATCCTCTTCTAGAATCTTCGTAACCTCTTCTTCCATTTTTAGCCTTGAAACAGGTTCGCACCTTGCTTATAGAGAAAACTGTGAACTCCTCGCATGCCAAGTATAGAGCAACCCGTGAGAATGAGGATTTTCGCACTCTGCATCATATGCAACCTGCAAACTCACTTTAAAAATATGCTTTGTAGAGGAAGACAATAGTCACTTTTCTCAGGCAAAAAGTCCTTATGAGAGCCTGATCACATAACTGTAGATACATCACTAGAGTGACCAAAATCATGTGTAACATAACTCCCCCCCAAAGTATGAGGCTGGAATTTGTGACAGCCAAAATACTTTGTAAAATGCGTGTGTGTGTGATGAACAAGGATCACACCTAATCGGAAACCTGTAAACAACCAAGCATCTGCATAATATAATACCAGTTCTGAGGTAGACATCCCCATGCTCAAATCACAAATGAATGAAATCATAAACATAGGCCATGGTCACCAATCATACACCATGGATCCATGTCGCCACAATGCTACATAGCCACCATGAATACACTATGGATCTATGTTAGAAGACTCGAATTAATACATAGCCACGCGACATACAAAGTGGATCTATGTGTTGATACAAATCATACATACTCCATCGCAACCTGGATCAAAAAGATGAGACCCAGGGTCTTCAATCCCGTCACCTGAAAGTATGAATCTAGCCATGTGATTACATGTGTTGAAGTTGAATATGGTAGAAACCACTCGATTACCGGTCATTGATGAAAACCGTTAACAAGTGCGAGGGAAATCATCATTGATGTCAATGACTCCCAAGGTACTGAAGTACAATCCGAATGAATGTGAATGAATGAGCTGAAGTCGAACACTCGGTGGAATCTCTCGATCAGGGACCAATGATGTGAAACCCTTGTCAAAAGCGAAGAGACCTACCATTAAGGCATGTAGGTTCCAAGGTACTAAATGATTTCTAAGTCTTATTCCCGGATAATGAGTTGGAGTCGACGGAAAAAGACTCGTCAGAGGAGGGCCTTGATGTATCCCCCATCAATGACATGAAATAAGTAACATATTTTGAGGGTGAATCAAAGTATGAATATGAGTTGAAACGGACACAGGGAAGGCCGACATAGTAAGAATGGACAACTGCAGATGGCCGACTCAATGGAGTGCTCGTTTGAACTTCTCTTGAACATATGAATGACACGACAAAGGACTGGCAACATTGACTCAAAGATGGCCAAAGATATGACCTTGTAGCAAGTCGAACGAGAGACAAATGGATTTCCCAACCTGTATTCAAATGATGAATAGTGGGTGTCATGTTCAAGAGCGACGCTTACTGCCATTAATATGAATATGAAAACACATCCCTTTCCTAAAATTTCCCCCACCATTTCTGGCGAGTACCTCTTTATTTTTACACAAGCTTGAGGAGGATAACATATGCTTGTCAATGTAAGCTCATCCTTTAGATGAGTCCCTCAGAGTATGTTTAATGAACCCTAAGAAGGAGTGGTTCGGTCCCATTATGGGTCTTTCGATGTTTGTTTAACGAGTCCAAGGATAGAAAACTTGGGGGTTTTTCATGTTTTGAGAGTCTAAAAAACACTTAAAGAGAACTCGCCCAGTTCCTTTTTCGTAAATGAGTTCGACGAGACCGAAAAAGTGATAAACTATCACCCATCAAATGTTTTCTTCAAACACTTTAACGAGCGTGAAAAGAACAAGATCGCACGATAATCTTTTCGTTTTTATGGAGTGTGAAAAGAGATTAAAGGATACTCCCTTACGTTTGTCGTTTTCGTGTTACCATGACGAGTACAAAAATATGAGAAAAAGTATACTCGGTTGCGTTCTCATGTATTTTCGAGCGCGAGAACGAACGAAGACTGAGCTCGAGGTTTTTTCTACAAAAACCCTAAAAAAGTAGTTGTACATGTGACAAAAAAAAAAATACTCGTACACTGCCGTTTGGACTTCGAAGTCACTATATCTGCGAAAAACCATACTCATCAGGCTATTAGGGTATTAGGTTTTTTAAGCAAAGCAATAAAAATAATATAAAAAATCAACAAGAAATAGTAAAAAGTGAATAAATATGGGTGAAAAAGACTTTTTTACCATTTCATTGTTACTTGGCCAAAAACTTGTCCAACATACCTCATTTTTCTCCAAATTTCTTTGCTCAATTGTGGGAGGTACAAGCGATCATTCGGAAAACGGTTTCAGCCAACATGGTAATCTCTTGATTTTCCAACTTTTCCATGGTTTACTTTTGATTTTTATTGGCAATTTTAGAGTTTTGAGTCCATTTTAGGGTCGGTAGATGCGCTCAAGCATTCTCACAGGTGGGCCATTCGGGACCTGCAAGAATCTAAGATTTTCACAGGTGGGCTTCAGTGCACCTGCGAGAATCTCGCACTATGAAAAAGATTCACCTGCGAGGTCCAAAAAATAGATTTTTGTGTGTGGTTTTGCTCAATAAAAAATTATGCAAGAGGTTAAAACAAGTTGCTAACTTCCTTCTCATGGCTCCATTGCAGGTGTTGACCATCACAATGTTGGAATGGAGGGAAAGAGAAAATGAGGATGATGATTCCATTGCCGGAAATGATCTGGGTACAATCGCTGCACTCCGGGAATGTGGGCCCTTAAATTTTTTTAGGATCCTAGGCATGAGAGCCCAACTCAGATTGTTAGAGTACCTGGTCCACATGTGGGATGTGGATCAATAGTTATTTCACGTAGGGGTCCACAAGTTGACACTAGATATCAAGGATATCTATTTTCTGACAGGGTTGTCATGACGTGGATACCATGCTACTCTGATTGGAGGTAGAGGCGACATACTTCCTATGAGCGAGTATGTTCGCCGATATTGTGTTCTCGAGGCAGAGAGAAGAAAGGGTAAGGTTGCCATTTGGGGGGTCCAAGATTTGATCCTACGAACTATATTGTTTACCATTGCACACATGGCTGGGAGCGCGAATCCGCACATGGCTCTCCAGAGCTATTTCCAATACGCAATAGAGTGCATAGAGCCTCAGGTTTTCAACTGGTCGAATGCGGTTCTCCACAGTATGAAGAGCCAACTGACAAAGTGTAGAAGGGGTGACCTGAAGCAGTTTGGGTACGGGTCACTCTTGGTGTCATTCTTCCTCGAGAGGGTCCCACTGTTGCGCTTACAGGTAGATTGGGGTTTACCGACCCCACAGGATCCGAGGATGCTGAGGTGGTGTAACCTCATGGCTCAACACATAGCAGGGCCTATAATCAAGTATAATGATTCATTTTTTGACTGGTTGAGGCCCCATATGCTGATGATCGATGACTATGCATATGCCGGTTTGGATTTTCGAGGAGATCTGGATTTGGTCCTGCCTGAGGATGCTCAATGGGGTGACTTAGGTGAGAAGTGCTTATTTTGTTCTTTTTTAATGTTTTTGCAAATTTTATTATATAAAATGTTTTTATGTTTATCCAAGGACTAATCAAAAAATTTATTTTGATGACACAGATGTGGGGTTGTATTAACCCCCAGGAACGTCTCCCATTCAGAGACGAGGCGAAGCGGCTCTAGTGGAAAGATGGGATGTCGAGGACTACGAGGTGGAACAAAACTTAAAGGGGTTGACTACGGATGTCCCAGACATCGCTATTGGGGATATCCCGAGACGTTATCAGCGCCATACTATGGGCGTGTCCGAGTCTCTCAGTCAACTACTCCATAGGGTAGCCTGAGCAGTTGCATGTTATCGTGAGTGTCATCCATGATGCTATTTTGTAGAATCTATGGGCTTCATATTTTGAGATTTTGATCTTTGGACATAAACTTTTTGTAAAAACTTTTGATCGTTATATACATATATACAGCTTCTACTGGCTTATTTTGTGTTGTATAATACATGTGATGTGTGATTGGTTCATAAATGTCCCAAATATCTGTCTAACACATAATTAGCTAAGGCATCAGTCAATGTTTTTAGACATCTAGGAATGTGCTGATATTCGATATAATCAAAATAACGTTCAAAGGGGCGAATTCCTAAATATACCTGTAATAAAGTAGGACTTCGGATAGCATAGACATTACTTAACTGTAGTACTACTAGCTGCGAATCGAGTCATATAACCAGGTGGCAGATATTAAGAGAAATAGCATCAATCAAAAATTCGATGACGACACTATATTCTGCGATATTATTGGTCGCACGACCGAGGCACACACCTCGTAGACTGATAAGTTCATTTGTAGGTGTGTAAATTGCCCATGCAGCAGAAGCAAGGTTCTGAGTACTATGACTAGCACCATCAGCGAAGTTAATGTGGGGTAGCGAAGACTCTGACATCTGAAAACCAAGCACAATGCAAGATAAGCGGTCGAGGGGAGAGACCAAATAACGAAAAAGCATACTAAAGTAACACACAAAAAGTATGATACAATAAAATACAAGCACTCATGCACATGTGATCTTAAGCATAGTACTTCTTTAAGTACAACCCATTTTTGGGTTCACTCAAAGGGATACCGTCATAGTCCACTAGCTCGTAAGCTCCTTTCTCCAACACTCGTCTGACGATATAAGGACCTCGCCACATAGCTTCAAATTTTTCGGCTCCTAGCATATCCTGATCTTGTTCGTAAAAGAGAACTAGATCACCTTCGAAGAAAACGCGTGGCTTGACATGTTTGTTGTATTGGGCTTTGACGCATTTCTTCTGGGCTTCTATAACTAGGATGGCATTGCGACGGGTTTCGTCTAGTTGCATGAGATACAACAGACGCTCTTCTTCAACAGAAGTGTTTGGGAGAAGTTCGACAACTAGTTTTAGAGAAGGTATCTCACATTCAATCGGCAAGATGGCTTATAGACCATAAACTAATTGGAAAGGTGTAAACCCGGTAGCAGACTTAACGAATGTCCGGTAAGCCCACAATGCTGAAAACAACATCGTGTTCCAACTCGTTTTGTGAATCCCTATCATTTGTCGAAGCATGGTAATGAGAACTTTGTTTATTACTTCAACTTGTCCATTGGTTTGTGGGTAATAGGGTGTTGAGTTTTCATGGCGAAGACCCAACTTTTCGGTGAGTTCAGACATCATGAAGTTTATAAAGTGGCTACCGTGCTCAGTAACGATAGCTTGAGGAACACCAAACCGAGCAATGATGTGATTGAATATGAATAATGTTGCAGTCTTTCTGGTATTGTCGAATGTTGGCATCACATCGTCCCATTTCGTAAAATAATCTACGACTAAAATAATGTATCCATGCCCCCCGATCGAGTGAGGTTGACATGTCATGAAATTGATACCCCATTTCGCAAAAGGACAAACGGAGACCACAAGGTGTAGAGGAGTAGGGTGTGATCATATTTTGTTGTTGTAGGTTTGGCAAACGTGGCATTTTTGGACAACGATTATACAATCGTTGAATAAAAAAGGCCAAAAATACCCCGCTCGTAAGATCTTCTAGGCAGTAGCATACCCAGACATGTGACCACCACATGCTCTAGAATGGCAGTCATTCAGGGCTTTCTTGGCTTTGTCAAACGCGAGGCAACGTAAAAAAATGGAGTCAATCCCACGACGATACAGAGTATCGCCGAGGATAATATACTGACGAGCTTGGTAGCGTATGCGACGACGGTCAGTGCTAGAAAAATTGGGCCGGAAAGTCTGGGTCTGGAGATATATGATGATATCCCCATACCAAAGGTCATCGGAACTGATCAGGAAAAGGGATTCATTGGGTAATGAATCCTCTGCTACATTTTTCGTCTCAAAACAGGGAAGGTCACATATCAACTCGGAAAACACCAAGGATTTCTTGGACTTAGTGCATTCGAATTCTAAGTCAAACTCCTGGAGTATTATGATCCATTTGGAGTATTTTCCCCCTAGAAATTGGCATGTAAGAATGTGCTGCATAGGGTTGCAGTTGGAAATCACAGTAGTCTTGCGTAAAAGAATATAGTGCCGGAAATGTTGAACAGCTTGGACGACAACCAAGGCCAGTTTTTCAACATGTAAATACTTGGTTTTGGTAGTCGTGAGACTCCGAATCAAATAATAAATGACATGTTCTTCATGAGAATTATCCTCCTGGACTAGAACCATAGAAATGGTAGAGTCTGAGGCTGCGAGATACAGGAAATAATCTCGACTGTAATCAGGTGGGAAGAGTAGTGGGGTACGAGTTAAAGATAGTTTCAAAGCTTCGAAAGCTTTGTCAGCAGTGGTATCCCATATAATTTCAGAACCTTTTTTGAGCAGTCGAGTAAAACCAAGAGTTAACTCAACATAGTTTGGGATGAAACGACGTAGAAAGTTTTCCTTCCCTTGCAAACTTTGTAGTTGGCGAAGTGAGGAAGGAGGAGGAAGATTGAGAATTGCCTCGACCTTCAAAGGATCTACCCTGATCCCTTGACGTGAAACAATAAATCCCAGAAGTCGATCGGATTCTATGCAAAAAACACATTTGTGTGGGTTTAAGCGTATATGGTAAAACCGACAGCGAAGGAAAATGTCGCGGAGGTGTGTTGGATGATCTACACGACGCAAGGAATGAGCGGGTAAGTCATCGAGATATGGCTGCACAATGTGCTGTATATCATGAAAGGCATAAGACATAGGACGTTGGAAAGTTGCGCCGACATTCTTTAAACCGAATGAAAGTTTTCGGTAGGCGAAAGTGCCCCAAGGACAAATAAAAGCGGTCTTGTGTTGGTCTATGGGTACGATATTGATTTGATTATATCCGAAGAAACCATCCATCAGAGAGAAGATTTCACTTCTGGCACAATTATCGACGATCTGGTCAACGAAGGGGGTAGGAAAGTTGCTTTAGGACAAGCTTTATTAATGTCTTTATAATCAACGCACACACGGATCGTATCTTTTTTCTTGTTAATCAGAACAAGATTGGAAACCCAGTCAGTTAGAGCCACAAGGTAAATAAAGCCATCTTTGAGAAGTTTCTCAACTTCAAGCTTGATAACGACTGCTTTACGTGGGTGGACTGGACGAAGTCGTTGCCGGACGGGTTTAGCGCCCAGGTATGTATTAATCTCGTGTACAACAATGTCGGGGTCAATACTCGACATTTCTTCATAGCTCCATGCGAAGACGTCACAAAATTCTTGGAAAAGAGACTTGTAGGTGACAACTTTTTCATGGGAACACAAAGCTCCAATATGCACATTTTCGACAACTCCAAGTTTTATGGATATGTCGAGGGGGATGGTGGGTGAGATATTACTTAAGTTCCCTTCGTAGAACATATCATGTGTAGACTCGGGAACGGTAGAAATGACGACGACGGTTGACGGGGTTGAGATCCATTGGTAACTCTCTATGGTGTGTTGTTCCAGGAAGAGAATGGAACGATGACATCCATCGTCCCAAGGGGTATCTTCAATGGACATAAAAGACATAATCATTTCATCGGTAGGAAAAATGACGCGGAATGGATCCAAAGATAAGTCACTAAGAGAGGGGGTAGAAGGGGCTGCCAATTGAATGGCTTGATAAGCGGATTCGACCGGACTCAAAGGAATTTGGTCACTATAACAAAGATGATCATAAAGGTTGGGTACTATCCACGAGTCATAAGACACAAGGGTTTCACGAACAGAGGTGGAGATCATGTTGATCGAGGCGAAAAACGGATGTGGAACATCGGGTGGTGGAATGGGGAAAGTACCCATCAAAGAGAAATCTTTAAGAAGACCCACATCGACGTTCTCATATCTAGGGGGGGTTTTTGTAATTAAAGGGACGTTGTTGGTACATGTATCAGAGTTGAAGAAGGCCAATTGGTCCACCGTAATGACTTTTCCTTGATGTGGGAAATGTATGACACAGAAAAGAGTGGACACAACTAGACGCATGGAATCAATCCAGCTACGGCCAAGTAGAAGGTTGTAATCGAGAGGAGCGTCAAAGACCTCCACTTCAACATTGACCATTTTTCCTTCTAACGTAATAGACAATGAAGGGAGGACACCATAAGGCTTAAAACCAGAGCCATTGAAGGCTTTTAGCGTGTTGTGGGATTCAGTTAAAGGAGGAGAGCCGATGGCTTTCCAGCAGGTAATAGACATGACACACGTCGAGGCATCCTCCTCAATAACTGTTCTACAAATGTTCTTGTCGGAGACAATGACTTGTATTTGGAATGTGAGTTGAGGGGGTAACTGTGGAATGTGATCTTCCAAGTAAAAAATTATTAAATTTGTATGGGTAGGGTCGATTCAACCAATAGCTTTCAACAACTCTAAAGGACTTCAAGGGCTGACATCACGGACAGTGCTTGGGCCAGATCTTCGATAATACTATAGTTCTAGGAAGCACGTGCATGAGGATTGAAAGCAGATTTTCGGACAACACCCTTTGAGGAGGGAAAATAAATGTATCTAGGCTCGGTCATTCAAGATGAAGAGGACCATTGGTAGGTGGAGTCGTGGGAGATGGTTGGACCAACGAAGGAGGTATTTCATCAACCTTCTCTTTGGAGGAAGAATAATCTTTGGCTCAAGTGGTAAGTGTGATGTCATTCTTCTTTGAATCACCTATACACATTAAGACATAGGATGTAGTGGAGGGGGAAGGTTGGTCATGAATGACCAATTGGGCCTGTTGTTGAGAAGGGAAGGGTTGTGACAACAAGGCCAGAGTAGGCAGTTTCGGGGTCCCTTGAAGAAACTTAGTAACTTTGGCTTATCTTGGACAATCCTTAGTGTAGTGATTATCACCATAGATAAGACAAGGGTATCAGGGTTTGCGCTTATCCTTATCATCAACAGGTTCTGTTTTGGTCTTCTCAGATTGTGGATTATTTTTATCCTCCTTGTTCTTACCCTTCCCTTTTTTGGATTTATTTTTTCCGGTGGGGGTAGATTGAACAAAGTTCACCTCAGAAGTCTTGCCAGTGGGAGGGGTAGGAGACGGAGCATTTTGAACATTAGAAGCAACGGATTTGGGGTTATTGCTAGAGGCTTGGACGGAATGGGGTTGGGCATGGAAAGTGCCAATCACACCGTCAGCTGCATGAGAAGCAACATGAGTAGTTGAAGTAGCAGAAGTAGAAGGATGAGGTGCGTCAGGGAGTAAGTCATAAAGAGTACCCATTTGTGAGTAAACAAGGTCAAGGTATTGAGCACGACTGATCGCCTGTTCTTCTGTGACAAATCCACCCATGGCGATGTCACGAGCGATGTCATTCACGAATGATTTCGTGAACCACTCTGCCAGCAACTGAAAGGGAAGTTCGAGTTTGATGAGACGTCATCTCCCCCGCCACTCATGAATGTGATCAGAGATATGAGTGGCTTTGTTTTGTTTGAAAGAACTCAAAATTTTGGTTCCCGTTTCGTAGCGGATCGGTAACTGATAGTGGGTGAGGAAAGCCATAGCGAGGGTGTTGAAGTTGGTGAAGAAGCCTCATGGTAATTCTATATACCACTTCGTGGCAGAACCTGTGCGAGTTTGCTGAAAAAGGCGTAAATGAATAGAGTCATCCATCAAAGAGTTGGATGAATACCAAAGGTGAAAAGTCATTACATGATTGTTTGGGTCCTCTCCTGGTTTACCATCGAATTTAGGGATGTCGTATGGTAGTTTGTCCGGTATCACGGGCCATTGAGGAGAGTGACGGATCATATCATTTAAAATTATCGATAGATCAGGGAGGTCTAGGGTGGCTAAGAAGGGTAACTTTCTATTCACGTGTGGGTATTGGTGACTTTGGGGAGGGAGCCCTGTAGGTATACCAGTGGGACCATAAGCAGTTTGCATATAATGCAAAGATCTGGGAAGATTCGGTTGTTCGTGTGGAGGAAAGTAATTTATAGGGTTGTATTGGTTGGGGTTGTTCCCTTGAACATGGACGTGGGGTTGAGCGTTCAAGCCCCAAATAGGATTGGACGTACCTGGATATGGTTGGCCTGTACTAGGGGGTATGAAGGAGATAGCTTGAGGTTGTTTCCCCCCAGTCGAGTGAGGATTATTTTGGATAAGATAGTTCCAATACTGGGCCAAGGATGGAGGTATGTTTTGTCCATAGGGTGGGGTAGGTGGGGGTTGCCTTCCAATCGGGGGTTGTGTCCCAATTGGGATTTGTCCTACAAAAGGGGATTGGGTTTGGCCTCCTTGGTGAAATTGTCCACCAACATGAATCTCGTAATTAGGTGTGAAAGACGGGATGGTGCCACTAGGGCCGGTGCCTCTAATAGAGGATGGAAGAGGTCCTCTGAAAGGGGGTCAAGGAAGTGTCAGAATAAAACCAAGAACGAGATGGTGCCCAGAAGGAGTGGAAATTCTAGTAGTCCCGGATGGAATTTGTGTGGGAGGGGGAATAGAAGCATTCAACGCATGATATCCGAGGGGAAGTGTTAGGGTGAATCTAGGTGAAAGTGGCGTGCCAATGGGAGCTTGGCTAGCCACCGTAATCCCGGTGTGAGGATGCATAGTATCTGGGACCATTGTGTAATGAACCATTTGTAGGGGGATAGTTAAGATGTGGTCGACTAGCGGAGTGTCGGAACCAGGAAAATAATAGGTAGTAGTAAAAGGTATTGCGTCTGAATCGGATGTTTCGGGTAGCTCAGGTGTGATAGTGATATCAACGCCTACTCCTGAGCCAAAGAGATCCCTTCTAAAAATGCCAGTAGTCCAAAAAGGATCTTGACCCTCAGGTCCCGTGAAAGGTCTGGTTGGTAATCCAGAAGACTCAACAACTATTTCTCCGAAAGAATTCACTCGAACAATACGTCTCACAGAGTCGGGAGGAAGTCGGAAGTCCTCTCAAGAATTGGTAATTCAGAACCGTTCTAAAGAGTTAGTTCTTTCCACTTGTGGAGTGGCAACATCTTGGACTTCACTCTATTGAGGAGAGCCCTCTGGTGAGTTGGTAGGCAAGGGTTGAGAACCTTCCAGATATTCTGGGGGTAGGCATTGCATTCTATGTGAACGACGTGGAGGTTCAATTGTGATCGAGTTAAAATCTTATGAAATAAATTCTATGACCAACTTGGGTAAACAAACAACACGCGCTAGTAAAATCTAGGAATCAAAACCAGGCAAATAAGACCTTCCAATTCCGAAAGCACTAGTTGGTGATGAAATCCAACGTCGCGACGATGAGACAAGAAGGGGTTGGGCGAGGGTGGAAAATTTATGTTGACGACCTGCTTAACGGACTTACACCCTAGTGCAATCTCCCACACATAATCGTGGGTATACCCTCCAAGGAGCCCGAGTGAGTTTGGCCAACGTCGATTCCAGGTACCGTAGAGACTTACCCTTTCACAGTCACCTTGTGTAAGACCCTAAGAAGATAGGCTACTAAGGTTACCACAAAAAATGATGATGCCTGGGGAAACAGTCGACAGTCCGATCCACACGCAAGGGCAGGGTATCTAGCCCGAAATCAACTTGAGAGGCTTCTACTCATCATTGTGGGTATACTTTCAAGTGACCCCCGTAATACATGCAATCTCTACACCGAGATCAACAAAGTAGGGTGAGTAACTCTGTCAATCTCAATGCGACCTCAGGTTTGACCCTTGTGTGAGAAGGGCTTCCCAGGACAAAATGATGTAAATGGAATTTGACACTCCTTATCACAAGATACTATTGTGTGTTTTGTGCTTTGGAGAGTGTGTCTCACTGCCTATTCCAAAGCTCTAGCCTAGCTAATGTTGCTGCAAAAGAGCCCTAGAAAAGTTGCTAGTTTAATTTTAAAGTTGCGCAATATTATTAAAGGCTGTTGTTACGCAAAAAGGAGACGGAAATGAAACCAATGTTGTGTAAGACTCTGACCCAACAATGCGTAAATAGGGATGAATGATACAAATTTTCGTTCGATGAATTCTATCTACAGGAAGGAAAGAGGAGTTTTCTGGAATAATGCGAACTACGATGTACGATCTTTCTTGAAATGTAATATCAAACAATCATGAACAAATGTAAATTCCCTATTCTTTCTCTTTCAATATTTAAATGCCAATATTTTTCGAATAAATCATTGCTTAATAAAAAAGAAAAAGAGAAAAAAAATCTTTAATTTTTTATTAGAAACCAAACAATAGGGATGGAACTAAGAAAAAGTAAGCAACCAATGAAAATGAAATACTCAACAAACACCCAAATCAATCTTTCAATGAAGATAAAAATAACAAACTGACAAGACCAGTCTCTTCAAATGCACATGGACAACAATTTTCCAAGTAGTAAGCAATTGGAAAGGACAATTAATCCCAACTTTTAATCCAATCAAAGGCTCTCGACCAGACAAGCACTCAGATTTCAAAATTAGAGATTATACCCTTGTTAAGAAAAGGTCAAGAGGTAAAAATTGAGAAAAAATGATCAAGAAGAATTTTCGATTTCCAAAAACTAATCATTCGCAAGATTTGAAGTCAAGAAATAGTCAATCACTGGCAAAATAAGTTCTTCCCAGACAAACAAACAAATCTGGGCATCTGAAGACACAAAAAGACCTAATCCAAAGTTTTTACAGGTGAGTTCACAGTCTAGTAGTGGGATATAGTGCGATAATTAGGGATTCTCACAGCCTAGACACAGGCAGGGTGCGAGAAGGTCGCATTGAACTGAACACTAGGGTGCGAACCTCAGTGATTCTTGGAGGCCATAGAAAGGTATAGTGCGAGAAGGTTTGTAATCAAGAAAAATTTGGAAGAAGGACAAAACTTTTGAGTGAACTTTTGGATCCGGAGAGTCTGTAAGGATCTCCTAAAGACTCAGAGAGTGATTGGGAATGAAAAAGGGTAGGTCAAGAGCAAATGGACAAGAAAAAACCACAAAATGGGTTGTATCCCTAATGGAGTCACCAATTTTGTTTTGGATAAATCGGTAGGTGCAGACACTAACTGATCTCCATAGATCCACCTGGATTTAGAACAAAACAAGACAGGACATGAATCTTTCTCTAAGTTGTAGTCATTGAATCTACTACCGAGAAGGAAGGAGTGACATACCTTGATATTGCTTCCTTAGGTCTCTGTTGTTCCTACTTCGCTCTGGTGCTCTTGTGAAATCAGGTCCGAGACAACACAAACCAACCAAAGTGAGGATAACAAAATATATTCAATGTCAACCTATGCATATGATCAAGGAGTTATGCAATAAAATAAGAGTGATTTTATGGGAAAGGGAAATGTCGTTGTATTATATTAAATGAAAGTAGAAGATACAACCAGATCGCCTTGATGTCACAAGCTTCCTTTTAGTGATCCTTGGTTCTAACACACACACTTGCTCTACACTTGCATGAAGAAGATCTAGTAAAACTTGATAGACAAATAAAGTCTTCAAGCTTCTATCCAAACATAGTTCTTCACACAATTCTTTCATCAATTCTTCATTCAATCTTGCTTAACCTCTTCCTTGAGAAACCTTTCAATATATAGGAGAAGGAGAGATGGTTAAATGGATGAGGATGATCCCACTAAATCTGAGAAGTCATTAGGATGCCAACCATGTGAATGCCAACTCATTTTCTAGAAGATCCTCTTATAGAACCTTCGTAACCTCTTCTTCCATTTTTATCCTTGAAACAGGTTCACACCCTACTTATAGAGCAAACCGCGAACTCCTCGCAGGCCAAGTATAGAGCAACCTGTGATAATGAGAATTTTTTCACTCTGCATCATATGCAACCTGTGAACTCACTTTAAAAATATGCTTTGTAGAGGAAGACAATAGTCACTTTTCTCAGGAAAAAAGTCCTTATGAGAGCCTGATCACATAACTGTAGAAACATCACTAGAGTGACCAAAATCATGTGTAACAAGGGGCCCCTATCATACCACAAATCACCATACGATCGATGGAAGCAACATCCACCACACCCATCTTGGCCACAAAGGATGAAAGATCTTGGTTCATGAGGTAACAAGTCCGTTATCGTGGTAAGTGTCATTTCAATATTTGAAGCATTTGAACATGTTAAAAGGATCCTTTATTGATTTTGAAAAAAATTGTTGGAAATTATGCCTTTTTCCTTATTTCACCTTGGTGAGTGTCGTGGTTTCCTAGTAAGTGGACACCATTAGGGAAAGGATTGATACCAGGAGGTCTCCTTGAAGGGTCATCATACCATTCCTATTGATACTTGCCACCTTCCATCATTTCTTCCCCTCCTTCTCTCTACCTTTTAGGTTTTCGGGCTTATTGACCCAAGAAGGGCATGTACCACATTTCATGGGAAGAAGGGGCTATTAGTATCAGAGGTGTCCGAACAAAATAATCATGCAATAAAGTCTCTCCCTAGGATCCTGAGAGCAATGCAATGCTTCTAAAATATGTAAGGGACCCATTAAATAAATAAATAATTAATAAATAACACTTTCCAAGGTAAATCAATTGTGGGCTATGTATTTCTTTTTTAGTACCCCTTATTGTCTTCAACTTAGAAAGGCATGAAAACCAAGGTAGAGCATATGCAGGTTGTGCATCTACTTTTTAGTGCCCCTTATTGTCTTCAACTTGGTGACACATTCAGAATAAATAGCTAATAAAAAGGATTGGAAAAATGTTCCTTAAAAACAAAAGAGGAAAAGGATGTGGCTAGCCCTCAACAAAGGTGTCCATAAATGAGAGAATACGAGCCCTTGTATGTCATGAAACCCCATACC
Organism: Picea engelmannii; assembly: GCA_009831015.1. Classification (NCBI taxonomy): domain Eukaryota; kingdom Viridiplantae; phylum Streptophyta; class Pinopsida; order Pinales; family Pinaceae; genus Picea; species Picea engelmannii. The sequence goes on from ML815761.1 coordinate 75,209, forward strand.
TAGAAGTCTAACCCCATCCACCTCACATTCACTACATGATTTATAAAGGTTTCTCCTTGGGAAAATCCCCTACTTGAGGAATTGGTTCACCCAATAGGGCACTATGACACCCCTCCCATATCTAAATTTGACAAGTCGCATAAGGTCTTTGAGCATTTGTTTATTTGAAAAGGGGGGATTTGATGCACATGTTTGTGTGGTTATTTTATTATATATGGCTTACTTGGCATGATATTGTGAATTTTTGACCCTTGGAGGGTGTACATGTTTGTCTTTGCAAGACCTTGACAATTGAAAGTTTGATCATGAAGGCACAAGGCCACTTGGACCTTCATTTGGGGCATGAATCCAACTGGTTGGATGATGCAACCCCTTCTCTTGGACACATGGGGACAACATAGATGATGAACGTTTCCTTTGGGGGCATGAGAGGACATCTTGGAGATGGAAATTATCCCCCCTTTGCTTAAATGTTTGGCCTTGGAGGATCAAAACGTCATTTCCTAGAATATGACGTCATATTTGGAGGGTTAGGGTTTGGTGATTGTTGACGATTTGTGATGCCTTGACACATCTATATGAAGGAAGACCCTTGCACATGAAGATATGGCCTTTGGAGGCCCAACGTCTCCCTAAAGAACCTCAATGTCTTGCTCATTATGCCAAAACATCACCCCTAAGGGGAATGATGTCATTATTTAGGGTTTTACTTTATGTAATATTTGAATTTTAAGATGTAAATGGACAAAAAGGGGAGGTCGCCCCCCTTAATTTAATGTTGAATTTTTGAATTGTGGACAAATGGTTTTAGGTGACCTCATATAAATAGAGGCCACCCCTTTGTCATTTGGATATAACACACTTGAGAATTAATATTGCTTGGCTGAAATGTTTTCCCTACTTGGGAAATTCACACCTTCTCTCTCTTATTTTTTGTGGATATTACTACTTGTCTATTGGAGGAATAAGCTAGGCGCTATCTCTTGGATGCCATGTTATTTCTCTTGTGATGGAATATTCTTGGTAAAGAAGGGTTTATCTTGCTAATTCTTGGATTAGGTAAGGAATTTATGCTTTGCGTTGTTTCTTTCTTGGTTGCAAGGTTAATTTCATTAATCTCTTGGAGGAGTATAAAGGCATACACCCTCCACTAAGATCTATCACCATTGTCTTGGATAAACTATCTTTGCAAGGGTTTTGATCCATATTTATGAGAGGAATGAAATGAAACCACATATTTATAATATTAACATAGAGAAACCGCGAACAATAACATAGATACAATAAAATTTGACTTCTATTAAATAAGAAATATGTTGGAAACTATAAAATGCAGACTAAAAACAAGCTTGCTAGAATGACGATGGTTTATCTCTGAGAAGTGATGTGACGACTATGCTCATTTGCAAGAAGATGAGTAAAATGAGGTTCTAAAGGCATTTTTACAATAAACATGAATGAAAAAACCCTATACATCCAAAAACCTTACCCTAGGAGATGAAGCACCAAAAGTCATGTGGGCCCCGTTGGCGTAAGTTAGTACATCAACTTCCCCGTGTCGTAACTTTTGCATATGATCTCCGTTTAGGGCACACTATATCTCGTTGGAAAGGTATTGATGAGAAGCTTAATTTAGCGGGTTAAATAAAATCTTTGTAATATCATTGAGGTGCCCGATCTCTAAACAACGTCGTTTAGGCCCTCAAAATGGCCCCGGAAGTTTATGAAACGAAAAAATGCTAAAAATAGTAAGTTGCAAAAAAATTGATTTGAACCAGCTGGAAAAAGTGGGTGGCCACCGAGATCCTTATAAATAAATCCTACCCTCTTAGTAAGCAATGGTCTCCATAGCGTTGAGTGCCCCCATCAGATGAGAAAATTTCTGTTGAATTTGGCCTCGGGTGAGCCACTTGCCTTGGTGCAGGAGTTGCTCTGCTTTGACAACCCATTAATGCTAGATACTCTGCGGGTGAGCGCCCTTGAACTATGTTTCCACAATATAATTATTGGATTCATATTGCATGTAGTCAAGGTTGATATCTGTTGGTGTCAAATGTTCTTCTATCTCCCAGGTGTCCAATAATGGTGGAAAATAAGGCTGAATGAGGTCCACATTGAACACTGGGTGCAAGCCAAGGAAGGGGGGAAGGTTAAGCTCCAAGTAATTGTCACCCACAACCTTGATGATGGTGTAGGTTCCATAATGGAGTGGACAAAGATTTCGATGAGGCCTTGTAAGGCATTCTTTCTGCAAGTGCAACCAAACTTTGTCTCCCACCTGAAACTGGTATGGCACCTGATGTTGATCATGGCGTTGCTTGTACTTGGCATTGGACTTCTGTAAAATATCCTAAACCTGTTGGAAGATGTGATAAATCTGCTCAGTGAACTAGGTGGATTTGTCAGCTCCTATTGGAGCATGGGATGAGTTTTCCTGGGTGGCCACAAGGGGTAGTGCAACATCCATGGGACCCAATGGTTGAAATCCCAACCCCACCTAAAAGGGGTTGTGACTAGTTGAGATATGTATGGATCTGTTGTAACTATGATGAACTTAAGTAAGAATCTCATCGTAGGTGCGAGGGTGCTTGAAATTGTACATACGCAAGATGTGCATGATCATACGGTTGAAGAACTTAGTTTGGCCATCCTTCTTGGGGTGGAAGGTAGTGGACTTGGTGAGCTTGGTGTCCAACAATGATCAAAGGCTCGACCATAATGTGCTGAGGAACCAAATGTCCCGATATGAGATAATGGTTTGTGGGATCCAAAAGTGTACCCACACTCATTCAAATAAGATCTTGGCAGTGGCCTCCACTATGATGCTCTTCTTGCAGGCAGAAAGATCGCCATCTTGGAAAAACGATCAACAACCACAAAAACACAGTCATTTCTCCGCTTGGTGGAAAGAAGTCCTTACATGTAGTCCATTGAGATGGATTCCTGGGGCCTATCAGGAGTATGCAGAGGAGTGTACAAGCCTTGTTTCTTAGTGGCCATTTTGGAAATAACATAGGCAGTGCAGGACGATATATACTTGCTGACATCCTGTTGAAGTTTCGGCTAGTAGAAATGTCATTGTAGCACTACCATTGTATTTTCCACGCCGAAGTGTCCTGCCACTCAACTGCTGTGGGATTCTCAAATCATCTTCCCTCGCTTGCTTGATGGAACATAGATATGGCCCTGATGGCACAACAACCCATCCTGAAGATGAAAATTAGTGACAACTGTGTTTGCACCCAACATATGGTAGGTGTTGGCGAAGTCATGATCTATCTCATAGAGGTGGGGCGATCCAGAGGTCTCATGGCTGCAAGAATCAAGCATTGTGGTGAGTTCCATGATTGGAGGTCAGATGAGGAAATCAATGAGTCTATTGGTACTTTCCATTTTATACTTGATGATGTTGAGGTGGAACTGCTGCAAATATGTGGACCACTTCTGATGGTTTTCATTCTATAATTTTCCTTATGTCTGATTGAATTGCAATGACTTATGATCAGTTTGGATGATTGTCTCCTTCCCGAGAATGTATTTCTTCCACTGGAGGCAGGATTGCACAATGGAGTACATTTGTTTTTTGTAAGTAGGGTACTTACGAATGACATTTGGTAGTGTCTCACTATGATAGGCCACGGGGTGGCCGTGCTGAGTGATTGCTGAACCCACAACATAGTCTGAAGCATTTGTCTCAATCTCAAAGGGCTATTGCAGGTTATGTAATGAAAGCAATGGGGTGGAGCACAAGCGCTGCTTGATATCATCGAATGCTTTCTATTGGGATAGGCCCCACACAATTTTTTCCTTACCACCACCTATGGTTATTTGGATGAGGGCCCATGCAATATGGGAGAATCCCAACATGAACCTGCGATATAAATTGGCAAGGACTAAGAATATCCAAACATTAGTGAGCGTGGTTGGGGCTGGAAAGTCATAGATGACTTGGATCTTTGTTGGATCAACATGCACACCATGCACATAAAAAATGTAGCCTAGGTATTGGATTCTGTCAATGCCTAAGGAGCATTTTTCTAAGTTGGCATATAGCTTGTGCTGCCACAGAGTGTACAAAACCTGCTGAATATGCTGCAAGTGTTCTTCCCAAGTCTTGCTATAGAAGATAATGTCATCCAGATACACCACCACAAAATAATTATTGAAAGAATGCAATATATCGTCCATCATCCTCATGAAAGTTGTTGGGCCATTTGTCAAACCAAAGGGCATGCCCAACCATTCAAAAATACCTTCTTTTGACTTGAAGGCAGTTTTCCATACATCTGTTTGTTTTATTGGGACCTGATGGTAGCCAGACTTTAGATCAATCTTACTAAAGTGTTTTTTCCCCTTGAAATGATCAAGGAGATCGTCGATTCGAGGAATTGGGTACGAGTTCCTGACTTTTATTTTATTTAGGGTCCAATAATCTATGCAGATTCACCAAGTTCCATATTTCTTCTGCACCAGCACAATTGGGCTTCCACAAGCTGGTGAGCTAGGTTGGATGTGCCCCTTGTGGAGTAGTTCTTGGATTTGACACTTTATCTCCTCATTTTATAGCAGAGAGTGACGATAGAATGGCCCATTGGGTAGCGGTGTGCTGTGGGTTAGATCGATGGGATGCTTGACCTAACAGTGAAGAGGTACCCTAGTAGGTGATGCAAATATATCTTTGTATTCTTCCATGACCTTATCCAATTGCTTCTACTGCATGGAGAGGTCGGCCGCGAAGGCCATGGATGTGGCTACAACCTTTCACTCACTTTTAGAGAGAATCAAAAAGAAGAAAAACTTCTTGGTATGAGAAATGACCTTCCTGCATTGCTTGACAGAGATCAAGGAAATAATACTAGGTGGGACTACCTCGAGAATCCTATACAATTTCCTATTCAAAGTAATAATAACACTGCGAGGCCTAGACTCATATACAACACGACGTTTCCATAAATAAGGTTGTCCCAAAATAACATCACAAACTTCAAGTGAAACAACATCACACAATAACTCATCTTTGAATGGATTGATGCCGTACGACATGCGACACTATTGGCTGACGCGAAGATTGCTTCCTTGACAAAGCCATCTGATGCTGTAGGGTTGCGGGTATGACGTTGTCGGTAGGGATAGCCACTTGATGACCTTTGCTGAGATGAGGTTCTTCTGCATATCGATATCAACGATGAAGTGCCTTTTACCCACATCTATGAATGAAAGAGGTGCTTTCCTTCCTCTGGCTCGTCAGGTTCACTGGGATGGATCTTGGTGGTAGCAACGGTGGCACTGGGTTCCGCATCAATGATCTATCTCCCATTTTCTGGTTCTGAATCAGAGTCAGAACTCACATTTTATTCAGAGGCTTTACTTCAGCCACCAATGACTGCTTTGAGCGGAAATCAATAGTGTTATGCTAGGGGCTCTTACGGAAGTCACACCACTTCTCGATTTATTTCTTCATCTTCCTATTGTCCTTCTTTGCTTTTGGCTTGGAATGGTTATCTTGAGGTTTCCCATATTTTCTTTGTCCTTTGTTCTGCGGATTGGGGCTACCCTTTCCCTGCTTCTGCTGTGAGGGGTTTCCATACCCAAACTGTCGCGTCTTTTGTTTCATCTTCTTCTTGAATTTGACGACATATCGATAGGCCGCGCCCAAGGATGAGATGTACAAAAAATCCATTTATGTATGGATGTATCTATGCAAACCGCCATGGTACTTGAGCACCAGATGTTGCTCATAATATTTGATACCCAGCTTGGTGTGCAAGGTATGGAAAACATTAGTGAACTCTAGCACCGTTTGGTCTCTTTCCTGCCGCAGTGTGGTCCATCTTGTATACAAGTCGTAATAACTACCAACATGGTAGTATTGTTCCTTAATAACATCCTTGAAGGAACCCCAAGTGGGTGCAACTGAAAATAATGTGGATCCCTCTATTTCCTTTTTCTCATATAAATTCTTCCACCAATATTTGACACGGGGGACGACTTTGAGTAGCGCAAATGTAATATTTTCTCTATCGAAAAAGTTGTGGACAAAAAAATACCCTTCTAGAAGCTTTAACCATTTATCTACAACATCTGCATCTATTTGACCTTCAAATATAGGAATATCAAAATTAATTTGTACCTTGAAGGGGGAAACACCTCCACTTGAGGTGGATGTGTTTCTTGTCGGCAACCGTTGAAGGATTTGTGCAAATCTGTTCATCATCTCGTTACTCTGTCGCTCAAGGGATTCCTTGAGAAACATTTTGAAAAGATATCCTATCCCATCGTCTTTCTTTTCGCCTACCATGGATGGTTTCTTGGGTGTGCGAAAGGAATTTTCCTCAAGAGAAACAAGCTCGAGACCCAACTCTATATACCCTGACCGCATTGGGCACATCCATTAAAAAAACAACAAGGAGAAGACAACTTTGATACCACTGATCCAAATTTATGAGCATAACGAAATGAAACCATATATTTATAATATTAACACAGATATGTAGTGAACAATGACAAATATACAGTAAAAATTGACTTATATTAAATAAGAAATATGTTGAAAACTGTAAAATGCAGATTGAAAACAAGCTTGCTAGAATAGTGGCAACTTATCTTTGAGAAGAGATGTGACGACTATGATCATTTGCAAGAAGATGAGTACAATGAGGCTATGTAGGCCTTTATACAATAAAAATGAATTCCAAAACCCTATACATCCAAAAAACTAACCCTAGGAGATGAAGCACCAAAAGTCACATGGACCCCTTTGGGGTAAGTTAGTACATCAACTTCCCATGGACGTAACTTTTGTATACGATCTCCGTTTAGGGAAAACGACAACTCGTTGGAAAGGTATTGATGAGGAGATTCATTTATGGGGATAAGTTAGAACATTTAAAAGATATTGAGGTTCCTGATCATGAAAAAACATCGTTTAGGCCCTTAAAATGGCCCCAGAAATCCAGGAACCGAAAAACTGCTAAAAATAGTAAGTTGCAAAAAAACTGTTTTGAGCCAGTTGGAAAAGTTGGGTGGCCACCGAGATCCTCCTAGATCAAGTTGCTAGGAGGATTAAAGATTATTATACCCTCCTAGATTTTCTTTGCTATTTTTTCTTTCTCTAGGGAGTAAAATGGATTACACCCCTAGAGAAGTAACATAACTAGCTCTTACAAATAAGAAACTCCATAACCCAATTGACAAGGCACTGATATAATTTGCATTGAAGATATAAAATAATTACATTGGTATGTGTGAATTATTGAGATATTGCAATTTTCTAATTTGAAATTGATTCTATATGGTATAATCATTCTTGTGCCCTAAGGGTGTCCGACTTGGCTAACTATTTCTCTTTGCTATTATAAACTAGTGCTACAACCATTGTTGGATAGTTGGTTTAGACGATTACCATTAATTTCAACCTTTGGATAGTGATGTTGTAGATTGATGTCAACCCTTAGAGATTGATTTCAACTCGTCCAATATCACATTTTGGTAGCCCTAGAGGTGTGGTGAAGGAACCCGAGTTTGTTCAAGGTATTTGGACATGAAGATAAGTGAATATGTAGGTAAGACTATCATGGATGGCTAGTACATGTCGTTTCGTTTCCAATGATATGTGGTACATCACATAACTCATCACAGTTAGGGATATATGTCCTTAAGAAGTTGGAGAACCCTTTAGAGTAATCTAGAATCCCCTAGAAGGTCAACAAGAAGTTAAAAGCTTCTAGAAAGTCATAAAGAAGATTCCCTAGTCAAAGTGGTTGTAAAATAAATGAGTTAAATAATGAAGTGGTTGAAACAAGAAGAGTAAAGGAGTTATGTCTTGACTAATCAAGGAATTTTTAGTTGCAACAAGAAAGTGGTTAGCCCTAAAAGGTGCAGAAAGGGGAAAACAATTAGAAGGAAACTTCTAGAGGAAGGAACTTGGCAAGTATAAATAATAGAGCAAGGAACTCCCATTAGCACCTACCTACCTATTGAAAATTATTGAATATTCATTTTGTGAAAGGTTATTTGCAGGTGTACTTTGACAAATCTGAGAAAGCGTACGTCTGAGGCAACGAAGGTTTGAAGGAGTGAAAGTTTCAGAGTTGCATAAAGTGTGATTGTTCCATGTTTTCTAAGGTCATCTTTGATATTTAGAAGGAGAAGTCACGTACATCCACGATCTAGTGAAGGCCAAAGTGCAGACATCCGTGAGGTTACAGAGTAGAGATTGTGGATCTGTGAAAAGATCTGAAAAATGGTTTAAAGAGATATTCATCCCAGGTTGCCGAGGCTGAGGTTGGTTTGTTGGTCTGAGATCTGAAGCATCATATCGGTTACAGATTGTAAAGGTATATCTATATGCTTATGAGGTTGTATCTTAGTAATGATGTGGATCATGCTTGAGGCATGACATTGTGAGGTTTGGTATATGCTCTCTTAAAGACATGGTATCTGTTGTAGAGTATGATTTGAGACAAATCTATTGAAGGATATTGCTGATGAACTTAGTTGGTTCTATTGGTATATCTTTTGGTGCACTGTGAGAAGCATTTGTTAGTGGTCTTGGCATATGATTGATACACACTTGAGGTTTTGGCACATGGTTTGATGTGAGGGTTTATGGTATTTGGATCATTGATAATATGATGTATTGCTAGAGGATTTTGGTTGGTTATATTGGTATATGTGTTTGGTATATGGTTGAGGTACATGTTGGATACATGGATGAAACACATAGTTGATGAGTTGGCACATACATGAGGTGTATGGTATGATGATGTTGGTACATCTTGATGAATCGGTTTGAATTATTGAAACATGATTGATTCATGGTTGGTACATATTTAGAGGCACTTGTTAGTAGTATTGTTGGCACATGGTTTATGGATGATGTGACATATATGACTTGGTATACTTTTAGAAGCACATCTTGAGTAGTCTTGGTTGATGCACATTTTGGTGATATTGTGCATATGGTTGAGAGTTGTTTTGGTGATTGGTCTTGGTGATATTGTGCATATGGTTGAGAGTTGTTTTGGTGATTTGTCTTGGTGATTAGATCTGGTTTGGTTGATGAGAATATTGTGAAAGATTTTTGGTACAGGTTGTTTGGTATAGGTTGTTACAGGTTGTTGGTATAGGTTGATATGACAGGTTTTACAGTGACAGTTTGACAAAAATGGTGAAACTGGGAAAGTTGGTAGTAGTTCACGAGTTTCACTAAGGAGAGGTGCGTACATCTGCGAGTTGCAATGAAGAGAGGCGTGTACATCCACGTGTTTCAAAGTAGACATGTCGCGGATCTATAGAAAAGTTTTGAATATTGTTGGTACAGGTTGTAACAGTTTGTTGGTACAGGTTGACAGTGACAGAGTGACAGTGGAAGTGGTTGAATTAGTGACAGTGACAGGTTGTCTACATTTGGAATTTATATTTTAGGGCAACATGATGGGGAAATGAAAGGGGGGTTGTAGCCTCCTTCTGGCTGGTGTCGGAGAATCAGGGAGTTGGAGCTTCCTTCAAGTTGGAGCATGAGAACTAGGTGGTTGTAGGCAACTTCTGGTTGTAGCCGAAGAACCTAAGGGGTTGTAGCCTCCTTTTGGTTGGAGCCAAATAATTAGGGAGTTGGAGCTTCCTTCAGTTTGGATCCAGAGAAACTAGGGAGTTGGAGCCTCCTTGCATTTGGAGCTGCAGAATTGGAAGTTGGTGCTTCCTTGAATGTAATTCTTTGACATAGAAGAAAATCATTTTGTGGTTTTCTCCCACATTTGGTTTCCACGTAAGTATTGGTGTACTGTGTACTATGTGGATGTGTTTATTATTGGTTATTATGAACTGATGGATGTTAATGTTTATGATACAATAACATATTTATGATGAACCAATGAGCATGGTGTAATAAGTTAAAGGAATATAAACTGTGGTTAAAAGTGGTATAAATTGCTCATTACTGATTCACCCCCCCTCTCAATAATCCAAGAATTAGATCAAATCAGGTCCTTCAAAAGGTAGTCTAACCACTGTAAGGAGATCATGGATTACACTATAATTGGGGTGCCACAGTTTGATGGCGAGAACTATGCATTCTGGAGTAAAATAATGAAAACATATATACATGCACAAAGATTCGATGTTTTGCGATCAATAGTTGATGGATCCAAAGCACCTTCCACTACCTCGACATATAAGGATGGAAAGAAACTTGAAGACAATGATTTTAGAGCCAAAAATGCTACCCTAAATGGTTTGATTGAATCAATATACACCAAGCTTGTGCATTGTGAATCCGCAAAATAAATTTGGGATAAATTGAATAATATCTACAAAGGAGATGCCAAAGTTAAAGGAGCCAAAATTCAAACCTTTAGAGCCAAGTTCGAACAATTGAAGATGAAGGAAGATGAAAAAATTTGCTCCTATTTTATACGAGTTGATGAGATAGTCAATTCCATTAAAGGTTTGGGAAAAGAGATGAAGGAACTAGTGATTGTTCAAAAAGTGTTGAGGTCTCTACCTATGAGATCTGACCTGGAGATTTCTTCCCTGGAAGAAAGAGCATATATAGACACCTTAAGCATGGATGAGCTATACAGAATATTCATTGCCTATGAAATGAGAACAAAAAAGGAGATCTCAGTCACAAAAGAAACAACATTCAAATCATCCAAGAAGACAAAGAAAAAGAGCAAGAAAAATCCAAAGTTAAAATGTAGCTGCAGTGATGATTTAGAGGAATATGAAGAAATGGAAAAATTAGTAAGAAAGTTGCAAAAAGGAACAGATAAATACAAAGGTAAGCTTCCATTGAAATGTTTTAATTGTGGTAAAATTGGTCCTTTTGCAAATAAGTGTCCTTATGCCAAAAAGTCAGATAATGATGAAGAGGAAGATCTCGAGAAAGAAAAAAAAAACATCAAAAGGGAAACATGAAAGACAAAAGGAAAGTCTTCAAGAAAAATATCTACTCAAGAGAAAACAATTCCTCATCTGATGAAGATAATGAAACCAATAGTGAATACGAAAATGTACTATTTATGGCTAGGGAAAATCAAAATATAAACTCTGATGGTTCTAAAGAAGAATGTGAAGTTGATCTCAGAGCATAATTAATTAGTGCCTTAGAAGAACTAAGGAAATAAAGAAATAAAAACAATTCACTCAAAGAAGAACTTAAAGTAAAAGGAGCCCAGAATCTCAACTCAAAGGAAGTCAAGTAGATAATTACGAAGTTGAAAGTCTAGGTAGAAGAGGATAGAAGGATTGAATAAATACTCAGAAGTTAGCTAGCAGAGAAGGAGAAGATGATTGAAATGTTGGAAGTAGAATAAAAGACTCTAAGAAAATATATTCAGAAGAAGGACATGCAGAAAGAAAACACTATGACATTGGATAAGATCATCAACAATCAAAGTCCATACTGTGACATGTCCAGACTAGGATACAACCAGATGCATACTGAGAAAGGTTCAAACTCCATGACGAAAACAACAAAACAAAGGAGTTATTGAGAAGTTCTCAAAGGAAGGAATCATGGTCAACAAGAATGAAAAATGAATGAATACATAAGACTCTCTACATTCATGCAGTAAAGAAATGTCAATCATGATCATCCAAGACAGGAACCCAAAAGGACTACACCACAAAGAAGATCATTCACTCCCAGATATGTAAATTTATTTTATGGTTATTGTTTTTATTTTAGTAACTTTGGACATAAGGTTGCAGATTGTAGGGCTTATGAAAGAAATGATCATGCAATAAATGCTTATGTGGCCCCACAAAATATTGAATGTTACACATGCCACAACAATGAACACATAGATCGAAAATGTAGAAGCGTGATAAAACCTCCCATGAAAGAAAATATTGATGACAGACACATGAAGGTTTGGAGAAGTGAAAAACAAGAGGAACATGTCAATGAAGAACATGTCTAAGGAATCGTACTTTAAGGATTTGCAAAAACAAAAGATCATGATGAATTTACAAGCAAAGAGGAAAGTGTCAGAATTCAAGTAGAGGATGAAGAAGATGTCAAAACTCCGGTTGATGACATAATTCAGAAAGAGAGAGAAAACAAATATGTATCCACAGACGAAGAAGAAGATGACTCTACATCAAAGCATGTATTCTTCTGAGCCATCTGGCTTGGAAACTCCCATGTAATATGAATATTAGACAGGGGGAGTCTATGCAGTAGCTAAGACAGATCAAAGAACCATATTTCGAGTAGACAAACTCAGAGTAGTTAGTTATTATAAGTACAGTGTGATAGATTGATCAATTCGAAAATTACACATGCATAAGTATATGATTATATTTAGAAAGAGATATCTTCAACACAACTTATTCCAAATATGCAAAGTTCGGTTTACAAATTGAGAAGACCAGTGGACACAATTGACATTTGATTATCATTTGCAGCCGAGAAGACTTCATAATAGTACATGGACAAATGGGTTAGCATTGTGGACAATTGAGTAGTAGGTTTGGAAAGATATTTGACAATTGATGAGAGCATGGATTCAGATATTGGGTTCACATATTTGTTTAGAGAGTGGTTCAAGAATATAGGAATGTTATCATAATGGATGATAATGATATAAGAATATTTGAATGTTTATTATTTTATGCTTTTTATATATGTCAATTGATTACACAAGGAAGAACCAATGGACAATAACTCTGTCACACCCCAACTACGAAAAATAATTTTTTTTTGTCTTTTCTTCGAGGGACAGAATCCATGAATTTCTACAGGGCCTAGCGCAAACCATCCTTCCCTTATTCTCATCCAAGCGACCACAACCTGGCCTTAGCGCAAGCGCCTTTCACAACTCGCAAGTTGGAGAGTCAAGGCTCTCGACTCCTCTTTCTCTAAACATCGATACCCAAGATGCAATATGGGTATGGCTCCCTCCTCACTAGCACCTGCTACATATAACCGTAGGCTAGGCTAAACACTAGCACTACTCACAACTCGCGACTTCACAAGTTGGAGTGTTGAGCCCTCATGCTCCTCCTTTGCAAATCCCTGAAATGCGAAAGGTCAACAATGGGTTGACTCTTTCCCAGGCGACATGTGTCCACCACCTATCAACCACGCAGTCCCCACCTAATGGATGTGCCACGTGTTCGCACGAGCCCTCGATACTCGACACCTCGCGACTTCTGCAGTCAAAAAGAAATTCTTTCAACCTTTGAACCGCCGATATGCGATACCATGCGGAGGTTCTGATCCAATGGTTCTCCCATGGCTTGGATCCAACGATCTAGATCCTTTCGTGATCTCGTGTATTGCAAGTCCTTAAAACCTTGCCCGTTGACTCCTTCGAGTCGCGAGTAAGTGAAATGCTGATCTTTCGCCATGTTCCCTCCTTGATGGACGACTACAATCAAATTGTGACTTCGCACATCGCTAGTTCGAACAATATGTTCTTTGACCTTCTTTCTCTATGAGTCAGCGAAATGCTGATCTCTCACCACGCATCCTCTACAATGGACAACTTGATTTCCTCTTCTAAGAGTTCGGAATTTCATGACTCGCACGTCGTAAGGTTCTTTCCTTCGAACCGCCAACTCTCGAAACATCGAAATCTCCCTCTAGACGATCAACGGTCCAGACCACTCCTGGGTCAATGACCATGATCACGTCGTTATTTCATGTATCGTGAGTTGGTGTAGTCTTTCCCTTTGACCACTCCCAATCGCGAGTTAGCGAAATGCTGCCCGACTGCCACACGTCCCTCCTTTGGTTCTTCCATCGGTCGACACGTGTCCAACTTGATATTTGACGGTCTAACTTCCTGTCGAGATTTCGTGTATCGCGCATTCGAAGGGATCTCTACCTCTGTTTCCACGAACGTCGAAATCCTCCTTTGGGCATGAAGCGTTAAGGTTATTTCTACTTCTGTAGATCTAACGGTTGTCCATCCTCGTCTCTGCGTTCCTCCAATATCGATCACTTTTCCTCTGGAGCCTTCGCTGCTTCCAGTCCTTGAATAATTTTGGTCTCCAAAGGTTTCAAACCTTTGTCCCTTCCTCTGTAATCCACCTTGGTTTAAGGAACACTCTGCAAGTGTTATCCCTCCTAAGCTTCGTTAGCTATGAAGGACTTAAGAGCCTTGCGCTCTTCTTCTGGGCTTAACATGCTTCATCCTCTAAGGGACTCAAAACGATTAGGAAGGTTTACATGTGTACATGAAACTGTGTTCACGGTCGACGAACACATAGTTCGTGACTCGAGCTTATGCCACCACATGACACAAGTATTTACGAGTATAAAACATATCCTAACCATATGATTTCTTACTAGCCTAATTATACAACCAAGCAGTGATAAAAGGAATATAGTATATCCATTAATAAGTCATGCACAATTCTTACAACATACACATTATAGCCAATTCATACACAGTTACAGATAAATTACAGAGGGCAGGAGATTGCTTATCTATTACAGATTGCCGCCAACCAACTAATTGTGGGTGTTCATCCTTCCACCCGACCATAGGCACATAGGCATTCATTCTTAGCACTCTGGCCACCCCTGTGCCAAGCCATGATATCACCAGGGAATTCTCACACTTCTCGAGGGTTCTTCCTCCATTTTTGCTTCTATTTGGGTCCTGTTCTCTGTAACCTAGAGCTTTCTCTCTCTCTTGGTTATGGCCTCGGCGAGGTTTCTTAGATGATCCTCGGCATCAAGCTCGCGACCTTCATTTCGTGACTCACTGGAGAGCTCTGCGCATTTCCCTTGCAAGCTTATGCTCTTTTTTTGTCCGGTGTCTCCTCTCCTATGTGTATCCCTCTTACCTTGGAAGGTTTTCCGACCTATCTTGTTCCTTCTGTCAGAAGGAAGCTCAGGTTTGCAGGTCCTTGTGGTACTTTGGGCTGACAACCCATGTTTCCATTCATGGGGGTGGTTGATAATTTAACCACCGTTCCTTTCTTCATTAACTGATTTCTCTCCTTGGGATTCGAAGGAGGTTTTCATCCTCATCAAGGGAAATTTGGGGTTATTTGTCATAATGAACCCTCTCTTATAGTTTTCACATTCTTCCTCTAGTGATATCATGGCCAGTACTTTCAAGGCTTCACCCCCACATTCATTTATTGGCAACTCAAACAATAATACATTTACATTTTCCTCATGCATTAGCATGGAAATTCCTATTTTATGATCAATTACAAATTGGGGGAAATAGGGTGTTACAATTCCGTCCCCCTTAAAGGAACACCGTCCTCGGTGTTCTTTCTCAAAAACACATGTCACGCCTTTCTCATTCAGCCACTTCAGAAGTCTTGACCTTCGTCCTCGGTCAGGTCCTCTTTCAGAATCTTAGTCTTCGTCATCTGCCTTTAATAATTCTTGGACAATAAGCACATTAATCACAATTTTGTGTGAAAACATCTTACTGTTGTTCAAAATTCAAAAGGAAAATTTCATAATCTTAGCACAATACTTATCTGTGCAGTTTGTGGATCTGTATCCACATGGTAGTTTTGTTATCCATGATCATCGCTTTCCTTGACATACCCATTGGGTGCATGATTCCAATTCAATAGTTCACAAGAGCTATCACGATTTCATCTTCCTTTCCAAGGTTTTTCCGCACGAGAAACTACCCACTGTGTGCATGATCCCAATAGTTTACAATAACTATTAAGGTCTCCTCTTCCTTGCGGTCACTCACCCTCCAGGCCCAGGCTCAGGCATCCCCTTCACTGTTATATAGTCCCTTGGGTGATCCATCTTACCCTGCCAAGGTTTTCTCGCATAGGAAATTTTTAGAGACTCTATCGAGTCTTATAGTCGAGGCATCCCTCAGACTTGCTCTGCCGAGGTGTACCTCCGGCTTGCGTTACCTCAACACAATAATTTTCAGGTGATCATGGCTTATCACAGGGTTTTCATGGCTTAGTAGTAGCCATGTTCATCATCTTCAACTTTGAAAACCCTCATCTGTCCTTTCTGGACATGTCTTTTCTTCTCACCTGTATCACAGGTATACAAAATTCATGAGACATCATTACAAATTCTAACTTTCAGAATTTAATTGCAAATCTGTCACCCACAGATTTTCCAATCTCACGATTTGTTTTCATATTTGTTCCACACATGAACCAGATTCATAATTATGGGACTTTCCTTCCCATAACAGTTTGGCTCATCAGGCAATTGGCCTTCCTTATGGGCTTACAATGCTGCCATATCCACGACCCCTTTGCTTCCTGCACTTTCAACTTCATTCGGCCAAACAACTTGTTAGCTTTTCCATGCATATACATTTTATTGCACCTTTACAACATCGTCACAACAATTTCAGAATTGTGCATACTTAACAATTAAATTACTTTATCAAAAAGGAAATACCATTCCTTGCGGTTTGGCTCAGCAGGCAATCGGTCTTCCTTATGGACTTACAAAACTGCCATATCCAAGACCCTTTCCTCCCTACACTTTCATTCTTTACACAACCAAACAGTTGTTAGTTTTTTGTGTACATTACCTTTTTCGAAAATCAAGTATACTAACAGTCTAGGTCATTTCATCTATTCAAGGATTCAAAGTGAAAGGATACATCATCCCTTACCTATGCATCATTCCATCCTACCAAAATTTCAAAATGTGACTCGGATATCAATTGATTTTAATGAATGCGCCAACATTTGTGGCCACATTCATACCCAATGCACCCCTGCATTGATTTCAAGTTTGTCACACTTTATGAAAGGTTCTTGGCCATGGTGTGTTGGAACTTAACCAACCTCTCCACCACATGGCCTGTTCATTTTCATTCATTCTTACAACAGGACCATGCTTCCTGCTATAGGCCGATCACGATCCCAAATTAGTACACATGAAACTTAAAAGTTTCGCATGAATGCACCCAAGCATTATGCCTTCATTAATAACCAGGGTGCCAACACTCATGGCCACCCAAATTTGGTTTTCTCTAACACCTATACAATGTGAGTAGAAATGTTGGAAGGTCCTCCTTCCTCAATGGGAAATCCATTGTCTGTCCTTTATGAAAATATGCATTTCCTTGAAGTAATTCCATGCAACGTGTTATCTATGAGCACTTTTGTTTTCAATCGTTCCTTGATTTGTCCACGTGTTCATGACATATCAGTTCATGAATTCTTCTAAGGGTTACAATCAGTCTTTACTACCAAAGGTTCATGCCTCCATCATTCAATTTCTCCTTCTTGAATCATACCCTACTTGGGTATCCATGGCATACCACTACCCTTTCAATTTTCATGCATAACATGAGACAATAAAATATTTCAGAAGGGGTTCTTACCAAATCCCTTCATACCTTGTGCCACATAGGCACGAATATCTTTATATCGGTTCTTGGCTGCTAGCACTCTCTTTCTGATCTCTACCTCATCAACAGTGCTTTAGCGGGATTTTCACAGTCCCGTCAACAATCTTTCGACCGCAATCTTCCCATGGTCACCCTTTGCTTTAGGTTGTTCATTATTGGCAATTGTCTTCCTCAATAGCTCCAATTCCTTTCTATACATAGCATGCATAATCATAGTCACAATTATATTAGTCATAATATTAAACCAAATGCATGTATCATAACATTCGAATTCATAAACATCTTCAAAATGTCCTAGCATATCTTCATGCACTTCATCATATTATCTTCAAATGTTTCCACAAGTGCAACACAAACAAATTTTGATTGCATCTTCAACAATACAATCCTTATCACTATGTGTCATAACCTTTTTACTTTTATTGGCATACCAGCTTTCTCATCCAAGAGAAAACATAATACTCAGCGAGGAAAGAATTGGGGACTCTCCCCTTCTTCCAACTCTTTCTACACCGCCATGGGCTAGAGTTCAGCCTAGTCGAGTTATCTCTAAGGCCTTATTGTCTTTTCTTAATCACAGCTTCAACCAATCCTTATCAGTTAAACGTACTCATTTATTCATTTAATCATACTCGGGGGGTTTACTTGCCTCTTACGAACTATACTGGTTTCCACAACTGCTCTTTTTTTGAGCAACCCTGGGTTAGGCTCATCCTAACTCTTAGGATACTTCAGCATGCTTTAATAGCAAAATATTTTTCCCATAATGAATCATGAACATGTGCATCTTGCACACTACCATTCGGTTATCAGAATTGGTCAATATTCATTTATAAGTCTTCTTATTCATTACATGATATTTTTCAAAATGTAATCCATGATTCTGGTGTATACATATAAGCTTGTGGCTTAATGCTTAATTCTCAACAATCATTAAGGTTGTGACTTCGTTTTCCTGATAGAGTTTTCACACAGTTCCTCCACAAGGAACTTCTTCAGCATGCAACTTCCTTATTGCATATCCATCACTATTTGTGATGGCCTCAACCTTGAGTTAGCTTTAACTGTCTACCAAATATTCCCTTAAGGAATATAAACATGCATCTTTTTCATGTACCTAATTATGTATTCTGGTTTTGTTAACTTACATCCATGATGTATTTAACCATATTCATAATCCTAAGCCTGCATGTAGCTGTCATAGGTATATTTCACTGCCCACATACATCTTTACTTTTAAGATCAGTCAACTCGGGATTGTTCACAATCCTTCTCATGTGATTCCCAAAGGCATAATCATTTGCCTCTTATAATGACAACATAACATCTTTGCTCATTTACCCTTCTATCTAATCATATTAGTATTCCTTGAGAAAAGGGAATACAGTCCCCTCAAGCTATTACTTGGAACATAACTTTCGTGACTCTTCAGAATGCGGTCAACCATGCATCCATAGTATTTGTTTGATCTGGAAAAGAGCGATTCTTGCTTTATATTTCCCTCTTTTAGGCAGTCACCTCGTGTCTTTAGTATACTATATTCTTACATTATACATGTGCTTGTACATGTAATATCATTTATAACTAACTGGTATTAAATCAGGCTTTATATCAAGAAGCTTCACAATGCATTAAATCCATGCACTCAAGCATAACACACACAAACCTAACCAAACATTTATCATGCAAGCTCATTGCTTGCACCCCTTCCATGTCTTTCACACACATGGACATATTCGACTTCTATATCCTTTTTTTTTCCAAGGATATTCCAAGCATCCTTATGATCACGTATACACATTCATGTATATGTAGGTGCATCTATTGCACCTTTTTACCTAATGCATTCACTTGATAGTTTAATTTCATCATTAGTGTCCTTTAGTTTAAGACTTTAGTCACTTATAGGACTAATCTCATAGTCATACCTCGTGTTGGTGTTGTCTTCTCTCATGGCTATAACCAACCAGGGTCACTTTCCTCTTTATGCGACAACGTCTTAGCAAGAAAACCTCCTTGCTTCAACATCCATAGGGTCTTACCCATCTCACTTTTCTCTGGTCACGAGGAGTTATATACTCCGATTTTAATATAAAGCAGTAATTATACAACCAAGGATCCTAGCTGATCCTCTCAGATTCCTTTAGGCCCACAAAGGTATTAACCATTATATAACCAGCCATCATCATTGCCTAATGTTCCAACTGCCCATGCTTAGAGGCGGCGTCACTAACATCAGGTTTTTCAGCTTTTGGGTTTCATCTACCCTTGACAAAACCCTGCCACCTTCAATGATCCACATTCAAGTCTTATTATCCATGTTAATTAGCATATCCCTACTTAGGTAAGAGTAGTCGTCACTTTGAAAAAGGGGTTAAAGAAATTCTTCTGTTGAAATTCAACAAGAATTCCCAAAAACACAAGTTCAATCTGTAGTCCTTCTCCTCAAGGAGTAAATGCAGATAACTATATCTCCTTACACGATTCGTACATGAGCCCAAGAAGGCCAAGTGTTGTAACCATGCTCTGATACCAATTTGTCACACACCAACTAGGACAACTAATTTTTTTTTTGTCTTTTCTTCAAGGGACAGAATCCCTGAATTTCTACAAGGCCTAGCACAGACCATCCCTTCCCTTATCCTCCTCCAAGCGACCACAACCTAGCCTTAGAGCAGGTGCCTTTTGCAACTCGCGAGTTGGAGAGTCAAGGCTTGCACTTTTTGCAACTCGCGAGTTGGAGAGTCAAGGCTCTCGACTCCTCTTTCTCCAAACGCCAATACCCGAGATGCGATACGGGTATGGCTCCCTCCTCACTAGCACCTGCTACATATAACCGTAGGCTAGGCTAAACACTAGCACTACTCGCAACTTGCGACTTCGCAAGTTGGAGTGTTGAGCCCTCGTGCTCCTCCTTTGCAAATCCCCAAAACACGAAAGGTCAACAATGGGTTGAATCTTTCCCAGGTGACATGTGTCCACCACCTGTCAACCACGCAGTCCCCACCTAATAGATGTGCCATGTGTTTGCAGGAGCCCTCGATGCTCCGCACCTCGCGACTTCTGCAGTTGAATACAGTATATCCATTAAGAAGTCACACACAATTCCTGCAACATACACAGTATAGCCAATTCATACACAGTTACAGATAAATTACAGAGGGCAGGAGATCGCTTATCTATTACAGGTTGCCGCCAACCAACTAACTGTGGGTGTTCGTCCTTCCACTCGACCATAGGCACAGAGGCATTCATTCTTAGCACTCTGGCCACCCCCGTGCCAAGCCATGATATCACCAGGGAATTCTCACACTTCTAGAGGGTTCTTACTCCGTTTCTGCTTCTGTTTGGGTCCCGTTCTCTGTAACCCAGAGCTTTCTCTCTCTCGGTTATGGCCTCGGTGAGTTTTCTCAGATGCTCCTCGACATCAAGCTCGTGGCATTTAGTTCATGACTCGCTGGAGAGCTCTGCACATCTCCCTTGCGAGCTTACGCTCTTTTTTTGTCCAGTGTCTCCTCTCTCGTGTGTATCCCTCTTACCTTGGAAGGTTTGCCGACCTATCCTGTTCCTTCTATCAGAAGGAAGCTCAGGTCTACAGGTCCCTGTGTTACTTTGGGCTGACAACCCATGTTTCCATTCATGGGGGTGGTTGATAATTCAACCACCGGTCCTTTCTTCATTAACTGATTTCTCTCCTTGGGATCCAAAGGAGGTTTTCATCCTCATCAAGGGAAATTTGGGGTTATTTGTCATAATGAACTCTCTCTTATAGTTTTCACATTCTTCCTCTAGTGATATGATGGCCAGTACTTTCAAGGCTTCACCCCCATATTCAGTTATTGGCAACTCAAACAATAATACATTTACATTTTCCTCATGCATTAGCATGGAAATTCCTATTTTATGATTAATTACAAATTGGGGGAAATAGGGTGTTACAAACTCCAAAAGGAAGCAGGTACATAAAGACCTACATTGATATACATATCAACATATAGTCAAATCATCAAAGAAAGGGATCTAGAAAGATATTTCAGAGAAGTTTTCTGATAAAGAGATAAGAACATAGGTATGATTCCAGAAGGAGAGATAATAGAGATGATGATAGATGGAGCATTGGTAGCCATGTCATAAACATTGCATCTGATTGATACCCTTTGTCAAAGGGGGGTATATTAATCAGATATAGGGAGAGAGATTAATCAAAGGCTTAGAAGAACAAAAAAAGATCAAAGGAATTTAGATAGGGGAGTAGCTCAAAGGACATTGAAGACAGGGGGAGCAACCCCAAGGAGAGTTCAGTCAAGGAGAGCATCCCTAAAGGGAGATACCCTTTGCCATTGATTTCAAAGGGGGAGATATAGAAACATTGATGAGGAGAAATGATCACAGGGGAAGTATGAGCATGGATATTGCCATGTCTAAGTGTTTCCATCAATGTTGGTGTTGCCATAAATTCCAAAGGGGGATATTGTTAGATAGTTGGTTGTCATTGATGTCAACCTTTGGATAGTGATGTTGTAGATTGATTTCAATTATTGAGTATGTTCGGTAGAACATTTTGGTAGCCCCAGATGCGTGGTTAATAAATCTGAGTTTGTTCGAGGTATTTGGACATGAATATCAATGAGTATGCAGGTAAGTCTATCATGGATGGTTAGTACATGTGCCGTTTTCGGTGATATGTGGTACATCACATAACTTCTCACGGTTAAGGATATCTGGCCTTGAGAAGTTGTAGAACCCTTTAGAGTAATCTAGAAGCCCCTAGAAGGTCAACAAGAAGTCAAAAGCTTCTAGAAAGTCATAAAAAATATTCCCTAGTCAAAGTGGTTGTAAAAGAAATGAATCAAATAATGAAGTGGTTGCAACAAAAATGGTAAAGAAGTTATGTGTTGACTAATTAAGGATTTGTTAGTTGCAACAAGAAAGTGGTTAGCCCTAAAAGGTGGAGAAAGGGGTAAAACAGTTACAAGGAAACTTATAGAGGAAGGCACTTGGAAAGTATAAATAAGAGAGCAAGGAACTCCCATCAGTACCTACCTACCTATTGAACATTATTGAATATCCATTTTGTGAAAGGTTATTTGCAGGTATACATTGAAAAATATGAGAAAGCTTAGGTCTAAGGAAACAAAGGTCTAAATGAGCGAAAGTTTTGGAGCTATAGAAAGTGTGTCTGTTTGAGGTTTTCTAAGGTTATATGCAAGCTTCAGAAAGAGAATCTACGTAAATCCACAAGCCAGTGAAGGAAAAAGCACATACATCCGCGAGGTTATAGAGTAGAGACCGTGGATCTGTGAAAATATCATAAAAAGGGTTTAAAGAGATATTCATCCCAGGTTTTCGAGGTTGAGGTTGGTCTGATGGTCCAATATCTGAAGCATCAGGTCAATTACATAGTGTAAATGTATTCCTATATGCTTATGATGTTATATCTTAGTGATGTTTTGGAGCATGCTTGAGGCATGACATTGTGAGGTTTGACATATGCTCTGTTGAAGACATGGCATCTATTGTATATTATGATTTGAAATAGATCTGTTGAAGGATATTGCTAATTCACTTAGTTGGTTCTATTGGTATATCTTGTGGTGCAATGTGAGAAGGATTTATTAGTGGTCTTGGCATATAATTGATACACACTTGAGGTTTTGGAACATGGTTTTATGTGATGGTTTATGGTATTTGGATCATTGATAGTATGATGTATTGCTAGAGGATTTTGGTTGGTTATATTTGTATATGTCTTTGGTATATGGTTGAGGTACATGTTGGATACATGGATGAAACACATAGTTGTTGAGTTGGCACATACATGAGGTGTATGGTATGATGATGTTGGTACATCTTGATGAGTCATAGTTTGAATTGTTGATACATGATTGATTCATGCTTGGTACATTTCTAGAGGCACTTGCTAGTAGTATTGTTGGCACATGGTTATGGATGATGTGGCATATATAACTTCGTATACTTTTAGAAGCACATCTTGATTTTGGTACATCTTGTTGAGGTTTGTGAGTAGTTTTGGTTGATGCACATCTTGGTGATATTGTGCATATGGTTGAGAGGTTTTTTGGTGATTGGTCTTGGTGATTAGATCTGGTTTGGTTGATGAGATTATTGTTACAAATTGTTGGTATAGGTTGTTTGGTACAGGTTGTTACAGGTTGATATGATATGTTTTACAATGACAGTTTGATAGAAACGATGAAGCTGGGAAAGTTGGTAGTATTCCGTGAGTTGCACTAAGGAGAGGTGCAAACATTCATGAGTTGCAGTGAAGAGAGGCGCGAACATCCGTGTGTTGCAGAGTAGACAGGTCGCAAATATGTAAATTTTTTTTGAAGATTGTTGGTACAGTTGTAACAGTTTGTTGGTACAGGTTGACAGTGATAGAGTGATAGTGGAAATGGTTGACTCAGTGATAGTGACATGTTTTCTACTTTTGACATTTATATTTCAGGGAAGTAGGATGGGGCAAGGAAAGGGGTTGTAGCCTTGTTCCGGTTGGTGCCGAAGAATTAGGGAGTTGGAGCTTCCTTCAGGTTGGAGCCTGAGAATTAGGTGGTTGTAGCCACCTTCCGGTTGTAGTTGGAGAACCCATGGGGTTGTAGCCTCCTTCTGGTTGGAGCCATAGAATTAAGGAGTTGGAGCTTCCTTCAGGTGGGAGCTTGAGAAACTAGGGGGTTGGAGTCTCCTTCCAGTTGGAGGTGGAGAATTGAAAGTTGGTGCTTCCTTGAATGTAATTATTTGACATATAAGAAAAAAATTCCTTGGTTTTCTCCCGCATTGGGTTTCCACATAAATATTGGTGTACTATGTATTGTGTGGATGTGTTTATTATTGTTTATTATGCACCAATGGATGCTAATGTTTATGATACAATAATATATTGATGATGAACTGATGAGCATGGTTGAATAAGTCAAAGGAATATAAACTATGGTTAAAAGTGGTAAAAAATTCTCATTACTTATTCACTTCCCCTCTCAGTAATCCAACAACCATTAGGGTTTTTTCAAAATCACTCTTTCATAATCTTTTACTACTCTTTCTACCGTTGAAAATTACAAGTAATTAGTACTAATTATTCTTCTTGTCAAGGGATTTTTTTTTTGTACTGGGGGAATCGGCAACTGGCAACCACTATAACCCCAGGTGCAACCACCCAGCTCGCAAGAATCTTGTCAAGGGATTTTATTTGGGTGCTTTGTTTGTAAATTTTAGTGGCTAGAACTTGATGTTGTAGAAAAAGTTTTCTATGGACATAATTCTTCCCTAATATACTGTTGTTAACATATTTTTGAAGCCATATTTTTCCATCAAAACTTATGTTTAAGTATTGGAATATACCTAAATGTTTAGGGCTTGATTATCCTATAATCACTTGATGTTTTTTATGGTTAATTGTGCAGATGTTATAACTTATTCTTTCTTCTTGTAAATATGATATATGCTGCAGTTATGGGACAACAAGATTATCTTGTTGATTTCCCATTGATTAGAGGCTTGGTTTATGATCATTTGTCTTGTTCCAGGCATGGATAACACTGTTTTGTAGGTGCACAATACTTGACAACCTTTTACCCTACCACAAGACTCTTATTCAAGCCCTTTCTTCATCTCCAAGCTTGACCTATAGGGGATCCATTGATCATTCTTTCACTTTCCATCTCAATCCCCTTATGGTCACCCGGATTCCCCCCTTGTGGTGAATTATCATCACTAAAGTGAGGGGAGTGTCGATCTAAGGTCACAGTGGGTAGGTAATTTCATACTTGTCACACTTCCGTGGATTAGGTTGGGATTTGCCTAAGATACAAATTGTGTGATAATAGGCCACTAATAAAGCATTCCTGAAAGAAGGCATCTAACATGCCCTATGTTTTGAAAGCCAAGTTCTCAAGGGTGGCGATGAAGTATTCCATTGTGCCAAACTGTTTCAACTTGGTCAAATGACCTAAATGGTGGATGTTGGTGTCAAAGCGTTCATAAAGCTTTGTAAAAAAATGTGTCCAAACAAAATACCCTTGGCGTGCATTTCTACTCCATTGCCACCGTTGCTAGCGTTCTAGATCTGGATAAAGGATACCGTAACAAAGTTTTTCCAACTCATCAGTAATGCCATGGAAGGAGAAATAATGTTCCATTTGAGTGACCTAGCCCGTGGGATCTGAGCCATCAAATTTGTTCACCTCAATTCAGGGAAGTCACAGGTCACAATGAAGGTGATTGGAATGGGGGCCTTGGGAATGGGAAGAGTCAATGTCTTCATGACAGGAAGGTTGTTCAGAAGAGGTAGGGTTCAGGCATCAGATCATCAATTGGTCGAGTGTGTCTTTGATGTCTTTGTGGATGGAACAATTTTCCTAGAGGGTTTGAATGGAGGAATTGAGCCAGCTAATGTTGGAATTGAGGGTCTTGATGTCCTCCTTGTTCTAGATGTTGTCGAAAATCAAGGTATTGAGTTCTTCGTTGCAGGTGGTAGCCATTTGGGAAGAGAAAAAAATGGGTAGGTGGGTCTGCATAGAGAAAAACATTATAGGGGAGGGGTATCATGACAGATGAGGTACATATAGGAATTGAATAGGATAGGTGGAAAATAAGGGGTGCCAGAAAATATGGGTGGGACCATAGGGAAAAAATGATTACAAGTGATAGGTACCATGACGATCAGGGTGAAAATGGGAATCCAATGGGATAGGTGTCAAATAAGGGTGCTGGGAAGGGGTCTGGGTCCATGGAAAAAAAGGCTTAAAATTGATAGGTACCACGAAAATCAGGGAAACGAGAGGAATCCAATGGGACAAGTGATCCCAAATAAGGGTGTCCATAGGACCACTGTTGAAAAATTATACTCCATCTTAAAGATTGTTGTAGTGACAAATTGGTCAAATTGTTAACAGGAAAAATTCTATAGAAATTTCGCAACTCGAATGCAGGAGGTATGGTTGTGTTGAAATAGATTTCGTATGCCATTTTTTATTCTGTTTCTTTCCCAAGGGTTAGGGTTTTCAAGGTTCCTACAGAGAAGGGTTTTCCCTGTGCTATAACTCTATGATATACGTGCGGGGTCAAACAATAGTATTCGGCCCAATATTTCAGGGTACCAACTAAAGAGGATCGATCGTACCCTTAATCGTACTACCTGATTACCTAGGTACTAGAGAGTATCTTCCCGAGTGTTGTTCTTAGTGTCACTATAGCAGTTAGGCGACTGATCGACTGATCTAGAGATGGTTTTAGGAGACCTAGGGGTCCCGATATACCTAACAGTATGTGGGAGTGATGATCATGTACATATTCTGTTTGATGTGATACTACTTGAAGGGGTACCAACATGGATTACAAATGTTTCCAACAAGTTGAAATGTTTTTTTCGAGTAATCTCATGAAATTGTTAGTATTTCATGCATGTAGTCTTCCCCAGTGGTAGTTTTACTCGCTGAATGAAAGATATCTATTATTTAAAGACATCGACAGTACACGTCTTTACCGTAAAAACAAAATTCCCACATATTTAGTAGAGGAAAGTGCTTTGATACCACTTGTTAGGTGCTAGATGTATTATAATAAGCAGAAAACAAAAATATAGCAGCAAATATTAGCAGAACAACCAAATATATAGAGCCAAAAATGATACCTTTATTTATAGAAATCCAAGTTCACTTGCCTCTTTGAGGGGGAAACCTCCAACAAAGTAGAACTCTATTGCAATAATTCTTAAGAAAATACTTTCTCATGTCGTCTACTCCTATTTATACTAATTCTATTTTCTAAAGAACATTCTAGATGAAGATCTTTCTAGAAGCAAAAGATTCTATAAAACATTCTTACATTAGACTTTTTCACATTATTAAATAGGCCTTATTAACTAATGCCAGACTTTATTACATGGAAAATATATTATTCTACATATGTGAGGGGTTAGAGAGGTTAGGTCCCTAACATATTCAGTTTGGCGAGCACGAGGGTTCCTATTATTAGGAAATGACTTCATTTTAGTGGCACTATTCTACTGGTGCAACTAATGTTTCAGAAGATTTTTTATTTGAGTGGCCCTGGGTCTCTGTTATAGTCGTAGGTTTCACTTGTAGTTCTTAGTATGAATAGCAATGTGGAGATGCAACTATAAATATGTGGAACTTATGTTGGGTGTGTTATTGTAGCCTCTTTCTTGTTCATTGGCACATTGTTGTTCATGGGATTTCTTACAATTGATTGTGGCTATAGGTTTGTGCTACCTAATGCCTTTTGGTGTTTTGAGAGGGCCCGTTGTTTGGATTTATAACATTCTATTTTACTATTAATTGTATCATAATTGGTTGGGTTAATGAAGAGGGCATATCTTTTAGTCCAAAAAATTCCTTTATGTGGCCACATATTATTGGCTTAATCAAATAGCATTACTTTGTAGAGTTTTTTAAGAATTTTTTTTACTTGTTGAGGTTTCTAACATTTTGCTTTTTTTCATGACATCATATACTCAAATTAGTCTAGTGATGAAAAAATGACCATGTCATTGGAAAATTACTAGAGTTAAGTTAGTTGAGTTGAAAATGAGAGTCTATTAAAATAACAATTCATTTGAATCATGAGAAAGAAAAGCTTTGAACCAAATAAGGGATTGTGTGTTAAAAACTTGAAAATGCGAGAAATTAGCTCACAAGATTGTCTTAATACATAGATTGTGTGTAGTGCATTCAAGTGGTTCAATGGTTTTCAATGCTATTGAAGGAGCATATCAATTTACTTTCCATTTGAAGTGAGGATTCTCGAATTGTTTCAGAAATTCCATAAATTCTAGGGACAATTGAAGGGCCATGTCAATGACGATGAATTAGGAACCATCAAAATTGATTTGGTAAACCTAGAGAAACACTAGAAAAAATGTTTTAGTGTATCTTTCTAGGTTGAGGACAAGGAGCTTCATAAGATATTTTATGTTGAAAATGAACATCATACAATGGGACTATTTCAACTTCATATACTAGGAGGAATAATAGGTTCAGGGTCATTGCTTGATTATGGGTCTATGAAGGAACTTGTTGACCCAAATTAGAAGATGCTTATGACAAACATGATGCAAGGGATGATATTTGTTGCTTCTCTTTGTGCATTGGTCGACTATAGCTTTATTTCTTTTATATTTTCAAGAGCTACTGTTTTGTGGGGGTTTGTTGATTTTGGTATGTTACATATTTAACATTCTAATGTCTAGGGGGAGGTAGTTTGGTTTTAGAATCAATTCAAGAAGGTTGTAGTAGGAAAATAATGTTTAATTTATTAAGTAACGAGTAGAGGAACAAAAGTATTAGATCTTGTTTTCATATTTCAAAAATATTGTGAGGAGAGGGAATGTTCTAAGATACTAGGCACACATCCAATTGAGTATGTCTATAGATATGGGCCATGACTAAGACAATGGAGATCGAAAATTATGAGGCCTACAATGTTTGTAGTCATTTAACTTTTGCAATGCTTGGGGTGGATGAAGATGTGGAGTCATTTGATGTCATTGCTCAAAGTGTCCATCTTTTGAAAGTGAACAAATCCTTGGAAGCCTATTTTGGTCAATAGTGGAGTTGCTCTTTGAGATATGAATAATTAAGAATAGTCCAAAGACATTTTTATTTGTAGGATTCCATTTTATCTTTTTTCAAAGGTTACTTTTACCATTGTTTTCACTGCAGAGCGCGAATCCATCTCTGGATATAATACCATGCTCACATGCCTGAAGTTGTGTATGAAAATAAGGGTAACCACAAAAGAAATAGATTGTGAGAGAGGCATTGGTAGAGCTTCAAGTAGAGATTCCCTTTTAGTATTGTAGTGGAGATATTTAGTGAGAAATTAAGGTGTGTGTTTCTCTCCCTTTGGTAATTAAGTAGGTGGGAGGTGAGGTAGCAAAAAAATTGCGAGGCTTGTTTTTTAGTGGCCCTATCTATCCTACTATTACTACACAATCTAGCACCAAGGGAAAATCCTTCATAAGGCACTAATACTAGTGGAACATGAAAGATGTTACCACTATCACCTAGGCAACAAATTCCCTCTATTTAGTGAAGGAATAGTATCCAACACAAGGGAGGCTTCCCCAATAGCCTCCAAGAATCTCTAGGAAAGACAATCAAGTCTAGGCCTCCTCAGGGTGACTACTCAAACTACCACCAATGAAAATGATAGACAAAGTATTAGTGAGGTGGTGAGACAAGACAATTTCCATATTTGAAGTAATGATGATCTAGGTCAATTTAATAGGTTTTCCAAGTCAAGTATAGGCTCGAGAGGATCCCCAAGTACTGTTGTAAAATTGTGAAAAAGATATTAAATTATAACAGTAAAGTAAGTTACCACAACAAAAAATAAAATGGCCATTTGACATGCAATAATTCAATGAATAAAAAGGGATAAACAATGAGCTAAATTAGGGATTCATTAATCGACATAATTAGAAAATTAAAGAGAAATAATCAACCCTAAAACCCTAGACGTTTTCCCCTAGAACATTGTTATAACACTTCATAAATATAAATTAGAGTTTTAACAATGTTTGTTAGGTCATCAGCATGCCAAAACAAAAACGTCTTAGTATTTTATGGCTGAAAATGAAAAATTGTTGTAATAAAACCCTAAATAACTCTAAAAAAAGAAAGAAACTAAAAAGAATGATTGACTATTGGGAGAAAAGACTAGTGCCTACTCTTTATTTTTTGGCCCTATGGGGTCAATTAAAGATCCCTTTGGAGAGAAATGTGTGGATTCTTTAGGGTGATACATAGAGATTATACACTAGTAACTCTAGGATATCCTCCTAAAATGTTAAGGGATAAATCAAAGGAAGGTTCTCCACTAGACACCTTTCAAGAGCTTTGATAAGAAGGGTTTGTTCAAGAATAATCCAAGAGAGTGCTTAACCACCACTAGAGAAACACCATTACACTTATATGCATTGATAAACATAACCACAAGATGAAAATAGACTACTTACTCAACAATTCCTTCATCCATCAAAACCTTAGCAATGACCATCCAAGTAGTAATAGAGAATCCATAAACATAACTCCAAAAAATCACCCTAACTAACCATCCATGTCATTCTTCATAAGAGAGAAAAATTAGAAGTAGACAAGTAGTAATATATCTCCACACGTAACAACGATTTACAAATGAGAAGTGTTTCTCTATTTATATGAGAGATCTAACACCCTTCTCATTACAATAATAATATTCTCTTAACTTTTAGCTTAAAAGAATATAAAATACCATTATCTCTTTAACAACCCTAGAGATATGATAAAAAACACATAAACTATGAGTGAGGTGGCTATGCCACCTATACAATAATATCCATAATATATGACACCCCAAAGACCCTATTTTACTTGATGCACAAAACAAATGCCCACATGGAATATCTTCAAAATTCAGAATTTATACAAAGGATTTATTGAGGTCCTATTCCTACATAGATTTATCATGTATGATAATATAGATTCGAGTATGGATCTCCAAGGTAAAATAAATTAAAAAAAGAAAAATAAGATTTATGGTAACGTAGTAGTATGTAGGAAGAGACTTAAGTAGGTTACCCTGAGCTTTTGCACCTATTCAATTTTGTTACTCCATTTAAATAAATAAGTTAGGGTTGGGTAAGTGGCTTTAACATTTAAAAATATAGATTAATTAGGCAATAAGTGTTATGATCCGAACTTGATAACAACTTATAAACCAACTAAGACATGCCCCTTCATTCTTTTCTCTTCCTGTATACTCTACCTAGAGCTCTTTTGTCTTTTCTCTCATCTTCCAATGTCTGACAACATAATGGTTTCTCAAAGAGAAGGGTCTTCGAAGGTGTGCATTGAAAATATTAAAACTTAAAGGGAGTATTCATAATAACTCTCTTGAGTTATGATGCATTGACGATAAAGTTGGATTCATTTTAGTTTAATGTGAGTTTTAGTACCCTCATAAAGTGTGGTCAGGATGAGAAGAAAATTTTTATTTTTATTTTTTTGATAACCAGATATTAAGTCTCATTCTTATTGAATTTAATCTTTAATTATAATTATACAAATAAAATTTTAGCTTATTTTTTAAAACAATGTCCATTTGGCAATTATTGAAAGAAAAAATATAGAGCATTCAAATATGTTTTGATAGACTTGACGTATCTGTGATAGTTTCTCGTCTCTTCTATGAGACTTTATTAAGATTGTTGGTTGTTACCCTAGGTGGGAATTTGTTTATTTCAGTTTTTTTTCCTCTTAGAAGTGTCTATGTTACAATACAATCGTGGATCACAGTTCATTTTCTCGAAGTTGTCTCAATTTATAACGGTCCAATTGGGTTCTATATATGACTTGCCAAAGTAATTATAGTCCAGACCTCTTGGTTTGATCCCTCCATCAATTTCGAGTCTAAAGTTCAGAGCATTTTTGGGGTTTGGTTAAGTTTCATGCATGTGACCTCTTGGTTCAATCCCTCCATCAATTTCAAGTCTCAAGTTCAGAGCATTTTTTGGGTTTGGTTAAGTTTCATGCATGTATGCAAGTCCATGGGCGTTCACTTAAAGGATGAATAAGCATAATTCTTAACAACCTAAGAGCACAACTGCTTGACACATGTTCCAATGAGGTCACACCTCCCATGTGAGTATGCAGGGTTAGAGGAGTTATGACAGATGCAAAAGTATTCATTAATTCAACACTAGCATAGCCTTTAACTCGCGGTTGGTGAACGCCGAAAGGCTTATGGATGTTAAACTTCCCGTGTAGTTAAAAAAATCCTAATTAATACAGTGAAAACACGCCAAGTATATGAAAATCCATGGTGCAGTGTTTGCAGCAAATGATGTACTAAATGATGTGCAGCCACCCTGTGGTTGATCAATGTCGATAGGTGATTACTAGCACAACCTCTAACTCGCCGCTGGTGAACGCCAAAAGGCTTACGGCTGTTAAACTTCCCGCGTAGTTAAAAAAACCCTAATTAACACAGTAAAAACACGCCAGGCCCACGAAAATCCATGGCACAGTGTTTGCAGCAAATGATGTACTAAATGATGCACAACCACCCTGTGGTTGATCAACGACGATAGGTGATTACCAGCGAGTGAGTGGAGGGGCGCTTGGTCGCATTCACGCATGTACAAGTGGAAGGTTGTTAAAAAAGCAAGCATGCAATAGTAAAAAATGCTAATGGCTTGCAAAAAGAATGTGGCTGGTGAAGGCCAAAGGTTCAGGTTGGCCTAGAAAATGAAACCCTAATCACTCATAGGTGGCAATCAGTTAGCCACCATAGTAAATTTTAAATATGATTAAGTAAAAGTAAAAAAATAAACATGTAAACTGATGTCTTTATAATAGTGAGGAAGTTAGTGGTTGAAATCACAACCATTGATTTATTGGGACTACTAAGAATATTCCATCAATATTTAATCTTGTCCATACAAAACTGATTAAGCACTAAAAACCTATTAAATGTGCCCATGGTCAATAGGTGTACGCCTTTCGGGGTAACCAGCAAGTGAGTGAAGGGGCGCTTGGTCGTGGCCTGGAAGGTGGAGCGGGGAAGGCATTCATGCACGTACAAGTGGAAGGTTGTTAAAAACGCAAGCATGCAATAGTAAAAAATGTTAATTTGGCTGGTTTCATAAAATGAAAGGACGGCTCGCAAAAAGAACGTGGCTGGTGAAGGCCAAAGGTTTAGGTTGGCCTAGAAAATGAAACCCTAATCACTCATACATGGCAATGAGCTAGCCACCATAGTAAATTTTAAATATGATTAAGTAAAAGTTAAAAAATAAACATGTAAACTAATGTCTTTATAATAGTGAGGAAGAAAACCTATTAAATGTGCCCATGGTCAATAGGTGTACGCCTTTAGACGTAATTATTATTATCAATATAAAAATTGGAACAAAGTACAATCTAATAGCGTTTTGGCTTTTTGGCTTTTATAAAACAAAAGAATATTTCTAAAAACTATTCTTATGATTAAATTTTATATTCATGCAAATGTGACTTGATAAGTTTAAAAAATGTTTTTTATGATCAATTTTAAAAGTGATGAATCTATATATATATATATTTATATTTTTAATATATGTTTAAATAATTTTTTCATAGTATGAACATTCAAAACTCTAATATTTCACATAACAAATGTTAAATGTTAAAATTTCTAAAAATTATGAAAATTCTAGAGTTGTATTGAGTGGCGATTCATAATAAACAAGAACATAATCAGATGTACAGTAACATGTTTTGGGAAATATTTGAAAGATGTTTGAAGTTGCGTTTAGTCTCTCTCACTTAGT
>ML815762.1:6594-27898 GCA_009831015.1 Picea engelmannii
AATGCAAGGTGTGCATAGTGTCCGCAAGGAGTGTGTGACCAAGTTTGTTTTTTACTCGAAAGCTCAGAAGAGATAGTGAAACTCATATGTATGCAAGGAGTGCATTGACGTCTGCAAGGAGTGCATCAATGTCCGTAAGGAGTGTGTGACAGAGTTTTCATACTCGAAAGCTGAGGACGGATCGCGTGATTCCAGTCACGGGAGATAGAAGTAGTTGGGAAACAGTCGGAAGGAGTGTGAAATTCATCCACGGTGGAGTCGACTGTAGAAGAGGATCTTTTGCAGAGTGTGCACTAATCGAGGTTCGACTAAGTGTCGAAAGAAGTGTTCAAGGAAACCCGGGGAAGTTAAAGCTCAGGAAGGAGAGCATTGGAAATCTTCAGGGGAAGAAGTCCCTGAAGTCTTCATTGAAATTTAGTGAATGAGAGGTTCGTTCTTGGAGGGAGGCGAACAATTCCAAACCATTAGATCTGGTAAAGTTGTGAGGAGGATAGCCATGAAGTGTTTCGGTACTTCGGAGTTCAGCAAGTTTGAGGACTTGACAGAAGTAGAGTCGCGAATTCTAAAGTCACGATTCAATCCTAATCGTTGATCACGGAAGAGCACGTGGCAACATATTAAAGATTTCAGGAATCGCAATATCGTAGATTTGTGGGTGGAAGGCCTGAGGTTTCGTGAAGTCGCGAAGTATGAAACCTAGTGGGGTCAACGGATCTGAGGAGACGTGTGGTATAAGTTCAAAACCTCGAAGAAGAGCACTTCGGGAAAGTTGAGGGAAGAATTTGGGATATCCCCAAAATCCAAACCATGAAGAGGTAACCCCACGGTCATAGTCGTGGTCACTTGCGAAAGAAACCTGTGTGTGTGGGTAGAGTAATTTTGGGTGCTCGTAGAGACCCAAGGAGTCGCTCTGACTTAGTATTTCAAACGATCCAAGACCGGGAGGTTGAGCAGCCCTTTGGAGGGAAGAGGGTTTGCGTCAGAGTGGTATCAGAGTGAGTACATAATTGACTTTTGTAGGAAGAGGAGTAAACTGATATCGACGAGAGGTATCAGGAGCGCCAGCACAATGCCACCTAGAAGACGTGCAAATCCACATGTAGCCAATAGAGCTATGGAAATGAAAATGAGATAATTATGTTCGAGTTTGGATGCCATGGAAACAACACAAAGAAGAGCCCCTGATGTTGGGATGTTAGCGAGGAAGAAAATGAAGAAGTTGTAGTTGGGGATGCATCAGAAGAACGCTTGATGAAAGTAGTTGTCAAATTGGGTGCCAAAGTGAAGATTGACATCCCTATGTATGAAGGAAATTTAGACACATAAGAATTGCTTGACTAGATACGAGAAATGGATAAGTATTTCGACTATGAGGATGTCAAAGAGGATAAAAAGGTAAGACACGTTGTCACTAGGTTGAAGGGACATGCAGTGCTATGGTGGCATGAACTACAGGGTGACAGGAGGAGCAAAGGTAAACAAAAGATCAAGAGTTGGGTAAGAATGGTAGCCAATCTAAAGGAGAAATTCATGCCCAAGGATTACCAGATAAATCTGTTCAGGAGGATAAAAAACTTGAGACAGAGAGGATTGATTGTGAAGGAGTACATAGAAGAGTTATATAAGTTGAACATTAGAGTTGGAAAGAGAGAGAGAGAGATGAAGAGAAAGTTACCAAGTACATTAATGTCTTGAGGTATGATATCCAGGATGAAATCAATATGGCGACAAGTAGGACAGTAGAGGACGCATATCAAATGGCGTTGAAGGCAGAATATAAGTTGGCTAGGAAGCATATTCAACAGAGCCGAGGTCGAAGCTTTAATAGAGGCAAGGGAGTTTCCCAAGAGAAAGAACAAAAGCCCAAAGACGAGGCGGAGAAGCCACAGTCACTCTGAGAGAGGACGAAGTTCCTGAGGAAGGAAAAGTGGTGGTAGAAGTTCTTTTTGCAGAGGAAGAGGAAGAGGCAGAGGAGGCAAAGTGATATGTTATGCCTATGGAAAGACAAGACATATGTCTTGGGATTGTCTTGAGAGAAAGAAAGGAGGTGATGCTCACATATCAGAAGCATAGAAGCGAGATGATGAGATAGAAGGTGTAGAGGATGGAAGATCCTTGATGATGAAGAAGGTTCTTTTGAAGTAAGAGCCAGAGACTGAAAAACCAATACAAAGGAACAATTTGTTCTGGACAGCTTGCAAAATGAAGGACAAAATTTGCAAGGTGATAATTGACAGTGGGAGCACTGACAACTTAGTATCCATGGAAATGGTGGAGAATATAGAGCTGGAGACGACTACACATCTGACCTTGTATAAGGTCTCATGGTTGCAGAAAGGTCATCAAGTAACAGTTACCAAACAATGCCTGGTTGAATTTAAAATAGGAGGATATAGGGATGAGATTCTATGTGATGTGATTCTTATGGATGCATGTCATGTTTTGTTGGGGAGACCCTAGCAGTATGACAGAAATGTTATTCATGATGGGAGGAGAAATACATACACCTTAGAGAAGAACGGTAGAACACACATGTTGTTGCCAATTGAGGAAAATAAGGTGAAAGAGGAAGCCAATGCGAGCATACTTCTCATGAGTGGGAAGGAAATCCTGAATGAAGTAAAGAAGGAGTAGGAGATGCAGTTTTCTATAGTGAGGAAACTGAGAGTTATCCTTACCAGTACTTCACTATAAGATTTTCCTAAGGAATTTTAGGAGTTGTTAGAGAACTTTGTTGATATTGTAGTGGATGAGTTGTCAATCATCACATTGACTTGATACCAGGAGAAAGTCTACTGAATAAAGCAGCATACAAGTTGACACCTCAAGAGAATGAGGAGGTGAAGAGATAGGTTTAGGATCTGTTAGACAAAGGATTGGTCAAAGAAAGATTGAGTCCATGTGCAATACCAACTGTATTAAGCCCAAATAAAGATGGAGGGTGGATAATGTGTACGTACTCGAGAGACATAAACAAGATCACCATCAGATAAAGATTCCCATTGACAAGGATGGATGACTTGATGGATTTCTTGAGTGGAGCTTTTCAAAAATAGATTTTAAAAGTGGATATCACTAGATCAGGATGAGAGAGGGTGATGAGTGGAAAAAAAACTTCAAGACGAATGAGGGGTTGTATGAATGGCTTGTTATGCCATTTGGTTTAACAAATTCCCTGAGTAATTTTATGAGACTGATGAATGAAGTGTTAAAGGATTTCATCGGTAAGTTCGTGATTGTATATCTGGATGATATACTGGTATTTAGCAAGACTAAGGAGGACCACTTGAGACATTTGACATTGGTGATGAGGAGGTTGCAACAAGAAAAGTTGTTGATTAATCTGAAAAATTCCTCTTTCATGAAGCCAGAACTCATTTACTTGGGTTTTTTCATTTCTTTGAATGAGTTGAAAATGGATCCCGAAAAGGTGAGAGCAATCAGAGAATGGTTGTCACCAAAGAATATATTTGAGGTAAGAAACTTCCATGGGTTAGAAAGTTTCTATCATAAGTTCATCAGAAATTTCAGTGGGATTAGTGCTCAAATGATGGATATAATGAAGAAGAGACACAAGTCTTTCAAATGGACAGAGGAGGTTGAGAGGAGATTCAACATATTGAAGGAGAAGATAATTAAGCAACTGATTCTGGTTTTTCCGGGTTTCGGAAACACGTTTCAAGTAAGATGTGATGCAAGTGAAGTTGCAACTGGAGCGGTCTGTTGATGGGTCTTAAATAACTTGACTCAACAATAGGAACCAAACCCGCCACTGAGGCCCAATTATACTTTGCAGTGCTTAATAGTGGAATGGTTCTCCAGATCTTGCAATCCGGCCAAATTATCAATGGGCTTTACGTTTTCTTGTGAAGGGTCTTCCTTCAGTTTGAACTATTCTCTTTCATATATTTTCTCTTGGGTGGGACTGATATGAGATGTAAGCCAGTATAAACCAACTTGGCAACAAAAATGGAATTAAACTTAACTAAGGGGAAGAGGTTGAAATTGGGATAACCCGCTGCTCAAGCATGCAGATGACAATTTTATACCACGGGCCTAGTACTAATACATTAACCATGTGAGCATCCAATTATTTTCTGAGATACTGACTAATAGAAAGAAAACATATATGCAATGAGATAATGGCAAGAAAAACAATTCATCTACCAGAACCATTCATTACATAATAACACAACGATTCATCTTCATCATTAAAGCAAAGAAAAACAAAACATTGCACTAGATAACTTGACAACAAAATTAATTGCTCTTACTCATTACAACATCATTCATGAAATAGGATAGGAAATAGTTCTTATCCATGTCCAATCACACATGCAGTTGATGAAAATAACTTATCTTTGGTCTAGAAGGACTTCTCAATTCAAAACAGCTTCAAAATGATTCTTAACAACCAAAAAGAAAGAGTTATTGCCACAACCATCGACCTTTACATAATTGGTCGATGTCTTTATTTATAATCTAAAGTTCAACTGAAAACAACGGCTAAGTGCAGTTTAAGGAAAGAAAAATACGCCAGGTGGTGTCATCTTCTAATAGTTTCTTTAACAGTCAACTCAAGATAGTTCTTTGAAAGGATGACTTTTCTCATACTTGGACCAACTGATAAATAGTTCGTCGTAGGTTTGAGCCCATGGAAACCAGTGTTGTTCCATCTGCATGTATCCCTCTGATGTCCATCGCATGCGTCTAGTACTTCGCCAGACTGGATTTTAACTGATGTAGCACAGTTTGAGCTCTAATCAGATGGTCCATAAATCATTGCACTTGCCCTGGTACCACGTCGGTCATATTCACGAGCTCTTCGACCAACAGTGAATCTTTCTTGGCATGTGACTCGACTATGTCGCACAAGTCGACAAAGTTGCCAGGGGTGCTGAAATCAGGGAGTCCGATATCCTTCATTGCATTGTTAATTTTTCCCCAGTGTTTTTTGCATTTGACCCATTTCTTTTTAATTTCTTGGTGTGGGTCCTGGGACATCTTAGCCCAATACTCGGTTAATCTCTTCATGCGATTAAGAATGTTTTTGCCTAACATCGGGATGTCATGTTCTTCTTTGTCTCGGCCCTACTGGACTGCATCAATGTACTTGAGTATTTCTACTACTTTTTGCACCCTTTCATACCATCGCTCTATGTCCTTGCATGTTGTGAGTGCCATGAGATTGTCCTCCTGGAACTCAGCTATCTTTGTTGTAAAAAGGTGCCACACTTTTGTGAATTGTTTTCAAGCTTCTTCGAACTTGCTTCTCAAATATATTTTCATCTGGGTGGCTCCCTGGTAGTACTTAGCCAGGTGGTGTAAATGTTCTAGTTCCTTCAGGGCAACAGCCAACTCCTTTTCGTCTCGTTTAGCCCTATCCAGGGTGGCATCTGAGAGCGCCATCCCCACACTGATAAGCTTCGAAGTTTAGGCATCAATGGTTTTTATCAAATTCTCCTTTGTAATGATGCAGATGGAGCGGCCCAACGTGATCCTCCTCTTCTTCATGGTCCTTTTGATGATGGCCTTTCTTTTTCGATCGTAACAGATCAAATAGATATTTTCTACCTCGTCTACCAGATCAGGTATCTTATGATCACCCCATGTGAGTGTGTTTCCCAGGTTATCGATGGTGTATACTTGTTCAAGGTCAGGTTCATGAACTCCCTCATTGTGTTCTGAGGGCTCGACCTCTACCTGTCTCTTATTAGGGACCTAAGTATTGAGAGGAGTAGAGACGTCGGGAATAGACTTGTTAATTACTTGCTCATTGGTCATTGAATCATTTATTTCCTTTCGCGAGGATCCTTCCTTTGGCTCATCTGGTTCAGGCTTGTCCTTTGGATTATCTACTCCGGTTTCCAATGGATCAAGTCCCTTCATTTCGAGGTCGCTTGGCTCTGTCGGGCTTTCTTCTGGGCTATTGGTTGGAAGCCTTGGAAACCTGATGGGGTCCAGGATATCCCGCATTGGACCCATCATCTGTAGGGTGTGTTGATACATAAGCGTCGCTCTCTCCTGCGCATTATGAACCTTGGGGAAATTCTTGTTCTGTGCCAGGGTTACCTAGGAAATCTCTATTGTTTGGATGGCTTCTTGAGGGGCTTCCACCGCTTCAACTGGTTCAGATGCTATCCTTTCTTCTCTGGCCCTAAGGATCTCTTGAGTCGATTGTTTCAAGACTTTTATTTTCTCCTCCCAACTCATGGCCTTGAACCTGGTTGCTTTAGGATCAACCATCCTTGCCACCACCTCATCCTAGTCTTGAGCGTTTTTGGTGAAAATTCCATCCTCAAACCAGTCATGGGCATAAGGCCAACAGGATGATACCTATGATGCATGTTTCAGGACCAGACCCTTGGGATAATGCTTGCGAAAATGGTCAGTCTAGACTTGGAATTCCAATTGACTTAACCCTTCTTGCTTGGCCTACACAATGTCTTTGACCATGTAGAAGCCAATATGAAACCCATAAGGTATGAAGGCCCGCTTTTTGTCCTTCACTAAAGTGGTGTTGTAGCCTTGCAAAATGGTATGATAAAATGTTTCCCCTAATACTAGTCGATCGGGGACATATATAGGTAACAGATGGGGTTCTCCTGTGGTGCTGAAAACCCTGATGTAGGTATCGCGCTCATCTATATACCAGTGGCCTACTTTCGATACAACCCTTTTTTCTTCATCCGACAGCCTTGGGCACTCTTTCTTGAATAGCAAAGAATAAATGTGTGTGATAAACTGGTCACATATGAGAGAATAGGATTTATTGTACCTTTTTTCCCATAAGATACCGAAGTATACATGGACCGGGAGCTCGAAAGCGTGCCAGCTAAAGTTCATTCCGACAAATATGTTTTTGGCGCAGACGACATCCAGTAGATAAGAAGCCATGAAGAAGGAAGGGGTTTCTCCCTCTTTCAGCATATGAGTTTGTCGTATGCAAGTGCTCAACAGTTTGGAGATGATTGCACCCCAGTTAAAACCTATTCCAGAAATGGCTACGGTATAAGCCAGAGGCATCTAAGCCTCCGAAAATTTGGCGCAATCTTTCTCCCCATGCAATCGACAGAGGACGGCCATTAGATAGATGTAAGGCTCTCTCAGGTTGGTGGTCGGGTACCAGCCAAAGGTCTGATTAGTGAAATTTTTATCCTCTCTCCACCAGGATGCCATAATCTTGTTGGTGTCATGCTTCTGATAGAAAAAAAAAAAAATCAGTGTTCAGACGTTCCTCCGGATCCTTCAACTTGTTGTAATTATGAACTTCAACTGGGAGGAAAACCACGATGCATCTGCCATTGTCGTCATTAATTAAACACCTATGTGTATCAATGTGATCAATAAGCCATTTCAAGAATTCGATGCAGGGGAATATCGGAGTCCTGCTTGCCACCATGTGTAGATAAGCCTTGCGGACATTCGGGAGAACTTCATCGTTGAGTCTTCTCATATCTGGATCGTTGTGCGGGGTATATTCGGGGATTTCCTCTCGCTTGATTTTCTTAAGCAGTTCTTCCCACCGAGGGAATATTTTCTTGGTCCCAATGTTCGCCTCTGTGTCTCCAAAGGATGGGGGCTGGACGAAGGCCTTCTTGGTGGTTGTCTTGATGACGAGCACCAGATTTGGATAAAATTCCAATTGCCTTGCAATTGTTGGGGAGGAACCCTCTCCGCCTCTTGTTCTTATAGTTTTGGCACTCTTGGGTATTCCCTCATGGTGGGTTTCTTCAGAGGAATTGTTCCTGCAACTGAAAACAATGCTTTAGACATGTGTACAAAGTAACGTTGGATGGAAACATATGAATTGAAGCGTAAAACACCCATAAGCCAGTACATACCTATAGTGCTTACTAAAATTGTTGTTTTAATACTCACTGGACCTTGGAATCTTTCTCTGGATCCCTCGTCTTGCTCCTCTGAGTGCTCCAAACTCCTTTGCATGCAGAATGAGCTCATACACAATGACTCAAAATAATATAATAGGAGAGATCCTACCAGTCGTATAAACCAATTAATATGAGTAATGGATGCAATTCAAAACAACCTACCATCGAATCTCTACAAATAAATTCTACATTGGTTGATGGCAGAGGCATGGAGGGAGATGCATTATATCGAGAGGCTTAAACAGTCTTTTTTATTTACACACGAATTAGAAACTAATGCGTGATCCTGGAATTAATTAACCTTTTAAATGCATCGTATCTA
Source organism: Picea engelmannii (assembly GCA_009831015.1). Classification (NCBI taxonomy): domain Eukaryota; kingdom Viridiplantae; phylum Streptophyta; class Pinopsida; order Pinales; family Pinaceae; genus Picea; species Picea engelmannii. Next base: position 14,809 of record ML815762.1, read on the forward strand.
GCGTATCATAGAGCTAAAACGTCCCATCACGTTGCATTTCTCAGTGGACAGGTCGTGAATCGGCGATACCTTGTGTATGTTTCCGTTGGTACCCTCCTTAGAAAACTTTCGACACCGACGGATTTCGACACACGACGTGGGCAGTAACATAAAACTCAGGCGGCCGATGCCGACGAGTATCGGGGATCTGTTCAAGCATGTAGTTTCTTTGCAATTTACATCTTCGTAAATCCTCGATGCCGAAAACATTTAGGCAGTCGATGATCGACGATATCCTTCCTTTACTCGTGCGACGCTTACTCTCTTTGTTTCTTCCCGACACCAACAAGGGTCGGTCATCGACGATATTCTTGTGTAGCGCTTGTCGCGTAATCAAGACTCCCATCTTTCGACACTGATGGAGGTTTGGGCTCAGCTACTTTGGTACTCTCGGGAAAAATTTGTCATCTCTAATCTTTCTCGATGTCGAATTCCTTTAGCACGTTGGGGAGAAGTTTCGGTTTTCAGTTGTTTAATTAAATGTAAATATTTGTTAATTCATGATGATTTTCGCATGCCCAAGCAACTTTGAAAGACTTAAAATGAAAAACAAAAGATGAGAAAAGGCAACATTTATACTAAGATCGAATTAAACATTTACAAGAGACCAAGTGGTACCCAAAAAGTGAAATTTGACGTAGACGTTTTAGGGTGTGTTGAGTGCTCAACACGGTCTTAAGCCAAGACAACAGACCTGTTGCATATTTCAGCGAGAAGTTGATTGAATCCAAAAGGAAGTACTCCACATATGATAAGGAGTTCTATGCCATAATTCAAGCCTTGAAGAAATGGAGACATTATCTCGTACCGAAGGAGTTTGTTTTGTATAACGATAATCATGCCTTACAATTCATGACCAGTCAGAAGAAGCTAAACTAGAGACATGCTAAGTGGACAGAGTTTATGCAAAATTTCACTTTTTTCATTAAACATGTTTCTGGAAATGCTAACAAGGTTGTTGATGCATTGAGTAGGAGAATTCTAATTCTATAATAATTTCAAGTCAAGACCATGGGGTTTGACCACCTTAAGGAAATGTACCATAGTGATCCAAACTTTGGAGAAGCATATGAAGCATGTGTGAATCTTGTGCTCAAAGATAGAAGCCAGTGGGCCAAATATCTGATTCAAAATGGGTTTTTGTTCAAAGGATGTCAGTTTTGCATACCAAGATGCTCGATGAGGGAGAATTTGCTAAAGTAAAAGCATAGTGGAGGTCTAGCCGGACACTTCAGCAATGACAAAACATTTGGGCAATTAGCCAGTTCATATTATTGGCCAGGTATGAGAGCGGAGGTGAAGAAATTTGTGAGCAACTGCAAGATTCGTTAGTATGTCAAGGGGAAGAATTAGAGCACTGGGTTGTATCATCCATTTCCTATTCCAGAGAGGCCTTGGGATGCAATAAGTATGGATTTTGTATTGGGATTGACAAGAACACAAAGAGGAAGTGATTCCATATTTGTGGTGGTGGAAATATTTTTGAATATGGAACACTTTATCCCATGTCAGAAGACCAGTGATGCAACGCATGTTGCAAATTTGTTTTTCAAAGAAGTTGTGAGACTCTGTGGATTGCACGAGAGTATAGTTTCGGACAAGGATACCAAATTTGTTGGTCATTTATGGAGGACGTTGTGGAAAAACTTGGGGACAGAGATATCTTTTAGTTCTGCATATCATCCACAAACAAATGGATAGACCGAAGTGGTGAGTAGGAGCCTAGGAAATTTGCTGAGGAGTTTGGTCACTGAACACCATAGTCAGTGGGATCAAATTCTAGCACAAGTTGAGTTTTCATATAATGACTCAGTGAACAGGATCACTGGGAAGAGTCTATTTCAAATAGTTTATGGGATGAATCCAAGAGGAGTGTCAGAGTTAAGATATCTGAAGAAAAGTGATTTTAGAAGCGCGAGAGCCAAATATTTCGCTGCAAGGATGCAGGAACTTCACAATCAGATCAAGGAACTATTGAAGAAGAGTAGCAGTGAATACAAGCGCAGAGCATATCAACACAGGAGAAAGCTTGAATTTGAAGTTGGATATAAAGTTCTAGCACATTTAAGAAAAGAAATATTCTCGAGGGGAACATACAATAAGCTAAAATTGAAAAATGTAGGGCCGTGTAAAATCCTAAGCAGGTTTGGCAAGAATGCTTATGAATTAGAACTGCCAGAAGATGTGCGTATATCACCCATATTCAAAATTGCAGAAATGTACCCTTACAGGGAGGATAGAGCTGAAAGATTTGAAGATCAAGGGAGGATCCAGTGGGAGAAACAAATGCCTATAGAAGAGAAGTCGCAAATGGAAAAGATCATAGATCAACATGTTGGTAAGAAGACCAGAAGGAAGACGTATTTTGAATACTTGGTAAAGTGGAAAGGACAACCAGTAGAATATGCCAGTTGGATTGGTGAAGAAGATATCGAAAAGCATGGAAAATCAATGTAGGAGATGATGGACAGGAGTTCATGAATTTTTCAGCCAAGGGAATATGATGTAGGAGCATCGCCAACAAAGCACAAACGCGGAAGATAGCTGGGCGCACTAGCGCATATTTTGAAACATTTTGAATTTTAAAAGATCAATGTATTAATGTAATATCTGACAAAATTTTTGAGTTATGAATGTATTTAATGATCGGAGGCTGAGCCATCACGTAAGATTGATGGGGGAATGTATTTTTCTTTAATGTGAAGGATCACAGTACAGATTTGGAACTTGCACTCTTATATGTCTGACTCGATATTTATTGTAATAAGTGTTAAGTATTTGATAGCATTCAATTACATTTAAGATAGCATAGAGTAGTTGGAGGGAAGGATCGAAGAGCACCTCTTTGTATAAAGCTTTGTAATATTGTCCAAGTAGAGGTTGGTTGATGATCGTTGTTGTTGTTGCGGATAGAGAGGAACAAAGTAGTCATTGAATCTATCTTGTATAAGTTAAGGAGTAGTGAAGAACAATGTATGTATGTATGTATACAAATTCAGTTGGATGAATATAACAGAGATATATTGTCCCAAATGTGTGTTGATTATGTGTCTATCTGAATGAATGGTAGAGTTTATGTTATTTTTCAATACTCTGTTATTTTTGTTCTTAGATCTATGAATGCATTTGCTTTGTTGAATGTCTGAGTCATTGTGAGGGGTAGATAAGTTTCAATCGTATCTTTTCACTGAGCGAGTGCAAGGTGTGAATATTTTTTGCAAGGAGTTCATGACCAAGTCTGTTTTTGACTCGAAAGCTCAGAAGAGATAGTGAAACTCATATGTATTCAAGGAGTGCATCGACGTCCGCAAGGAGTGTGTGAAAAAGTTTTCATACTCAAAATATCAGGAGGGATAGCGTGATTCTAGTCATAGGAGACAGAAGCAGTTGAGAAAAAGTTGCAAGGAGTGTGAAATTCATCCACAATGGATCCGACTGTAGAAGAGGATCTTTTGCAAGGTGTGCACTGATCGAGATTCGACTAAGTGTCGAAAGAAGTGTTCAGGGAAACCCAAGGAGGTTAAAGCTCAGGAAGGAGAGCAGCGGAAATCTTCAGAGGAAGAAGTCCCTAAAGTCTTCACTGAAATTCAGTAAATGAGAGATTCGTTCTCAGAGGGAGGCGAACGATTCCAAACCATCAGATCTAGTAAAGTTGCGAGGAGGATAGCTGTGAAGTGTTTCGGTACTTCGGAGTTCGAAAAGTTTGTGACTTAACGAAATCAGAGTCACGAAGTGTGAAGTCACGATTCAATCTTAACCATTGATTTCATAAGAGAACGTGGCAACATATTAAGGAGTTCGAGAATCGGAAGATCAGAGATTTGTGGGTGGAAGGCTTGGAGTTTCGCGAAGTCGTGAAGTCCAAACCCTAGTTGGCGGAATTTCGGAACCTCGGAGAAGAGCACTTCAAGAAAGTTGAGGGAAGGATTCAGGATATCCCTGAAATCCGAACCGCAAAGAGGTAACCCCATGGTCATATCCATGGTCACTTGTGGAAGAAACTTGTGTGTGTGGGTAGAGTAATTTTGGGTGCTCCTAGAGACCCAAGGAGTTGCTTTGAATCAGTATTTCAAACGATCCAAGACCGGGAGGTCGAGCAACCCTTTGGAGGGAAGGGGGTTTGCGTCACACACCCAACCCCCTAACTCTCACTAGGTTGGTGGGATACCAAGATTTCTCTTAATCAACTCATTTCTTCTATGGAAATGAAACCCATAAATGGATTCTACTCATTGAGAGCTTTCCAATGACTATAATCATACCCAAATCTGAGCTATTTGTCGAAATTTATATCCTCCTGAATTTTTTTGGCTTCCATTTATCAAATACAACTCACTTCCACGTGGCATCCACATGACTTCTTGTCACTTATGCCATCTGAGGTGGCATTGATGTAGCGCTGCCACCTAGCTCATCGACTCAACTTTTCCAAACTCTCGGGACCCTTCTTTGCATCATTGGGGTTCCCTCTCCTTCACGGAGACATAAGCCACCCCCGTCCTTAAGCTCCAATGATGAACTATGATGAGTCCAGTCTCCAAATCTGACAGATTTTGGACCCTGACACCGAATGGCTCTGATTGTGTCGGTGCCTTTAACTCGCATGGTGATTAACACGTTTTCTCTAAAACTTTTCTAAGGCGATCAGGTGGGACCTACGACAATATACGATTGTGATTGTATCTCTCTTGTTAACTGATCAACTGCTCTCATTTAACTTTAAAAAATCCTTCGTAGTTGTCATCAAAGTGCACTCACTTCAAATTCGAGGTCTATACTCAATCGTCTAGTCTCAATGATCAATTTGGACAGATCTAACGGTGATTGAAACACCCCCATCAACGGTCAAGATCTAATCTCTAGTTTCTATCTAGGTGATGGATAATGTTCTTGACCCCCTTCCTCATGGCAGGTCCAACTAAGATCCAACGATTGTGATCAACCCGGACCTCTTTCAACATATCAATGAATCCTAGGTCAATTCATCGTTGTTGGATCACTGCTACAACCTCCTACTTAATATTGTTGAATCCTCTTCTTCCAACGAAACCGAGTTCAACGTGAACGGCCTAGACTCTTCCCTTCTAGCCTCCATCAAAAGGATCCTACCATATCCAACGGTGAGGATGGATCCTCTGATAGATCTAAGGCACATGACCCTTTTCATCATCAGAACTCTTATCGAACCTACCTTCGGTCATTTTGGGAACTTTTACTCCCGACGAATGGATGATAATTACCCACCACATTGAATTCAATGGCTAAGAGTCATTCTGACTCAAAGCACAATTCTCCTTAGAGTGATTGCCCGGATTAGGAATTATTCCACTTCAGGGTTCCAACAGACTGGTCTTCGAAGTTTTTACCAAGCCCTTTTGGGACTTGAATACTCTCTTCCCTCATTAAGGTAAATTATTACATTTCTTGCAAGCTTTCCACTTAAGGATAGGAGGTTCCAACAGGAATTGGGACTTATAACTCTACCTATAACTTCATAGAGACCATGATACTCCCGTCATCTCCCAAACAAAGTTTTTTTCCATATCTTGCAAAATTTCCTCTCAAAGTTGCAAGACTTCCAAGGATATACAACATCACACAATGCTCACTTGACTTCATGAATTCAGGAGGTTTAACAGTGGAAACAAAATCATACATTCCATTTTACTCGGATATTTAACTCCACACATATCACATATTTTCGCATTCATCAATCAAACCATAATCAACATATTTACAATACTGAACACACTTCACATAGATCAAGTTAAACACTTATATAATAAATATTAGTAGCCAACCAACTAAGAGAGGACACCTTTCTTCCCAACCTTAGTCCATATATCATAGCACCTTCCTACACTATGCCACCCCTATGCCAAGCCATGACATTACAAGGGAATTATTCAGTTGGTCTTCAAGTTCAGATGATCCAGGAAGGTTGCTCTCCTTCCTCCACCAACAATAGTAGAAGTTTCCCCCTTCCCACTGAGCTCAAGGCTTCCATAGCTTTATCAAGTAGTTTATCAACTAGATTTACTTTCACAAGGGATCCCCTTCTCTATTATATAGTCCCTCGATGACCTCCCCTTACCAATGTCAGTTTCTATCCAGTAAGTACCAAGTTGTGTCCCTCTATTTCTCCAGTTTGGATCCGAGTCTTCTTTGTTTCAAGGTGATCATCAACTAATTGCAAGCTTCCTATGTTCTTCGAGAAAATATTTCCACTTTCTTCTTTCTTCATATCTGTGCCAATGAACACCATTGCTTAATGTTCCCTTTGTTCATGAGTCTTCTACTCACTTTATTTTTCTCAGGTTTCCACTTCTTTTTTTCTCATCAAGCTATGTTCCCTATGCACTTCATTTGCCTACTAGTATCCCTCTCAATACCACTCTTGGTCACGGATTTTTCTCTTTTTGTATCTCTCCTACATCTTCCTCTTGATACCACTCTTTTGGTGATGTTTTTCACTTTTTCCTCTTCATCTGCCAATCTTTGGGACTCATGTGGCTTCTATCAGACTCGACGTCTCTCCTACATCTTCCTCTTGATACCACTCTTCTGGTGATTTTTTTCGCCTTTGGCCTATTCATCTACCAATCCTTGGGACTCATGTGGCTTCTATCAAACATGAGTTTCTATCTAAAGTATGAATATCTGAAGGGGCAATTCAGTGGTGTCCTATTCTCCAAGTCGTTCAATTGACCCATTTTCCTTCTTCAAGAGACCAAAACTATCAATATTTATTAACTTCTTCAACCACCAATCTGACTTCCATTACTGGTCACGTGGCTCCATACAGATCAAGGTATGTTGGTAGGTGTGTGCTCGTGTTTATAAGTATAGGATATATTTCTAATAAATATTCCTATTTTCTTCACTAAAACATCTGAACTTCACCTCACATGTCCACTTCATCAATTCCACATGTGATATCATGGCTAGTACTTTCAAGGATTTTTCCTTCCCAGTCAGTTGTCTAGTATTTTCATTAATCAAAACATGGTTACAAGCTTCATAAACATAATCATATGAAATCTTAAGAATAATTACAATTATGGGGGAAAACAAGGTGTTACATCATGTATGTAGCAGCACATGTTTGCATTTGGACAATTTTTGTGTTTATTTCCATCTTCAGGAGGTCACTTCAATTTTCAACGATATAGTGATATAGATTCCAACTTATCATTGTACAACACTTGTTGTGGATTTTTTTGGTTTGTTTCCAAACATAAGGGAAGGTACCATGTTATTGATACAATGATATGGTGCTTTCATTGGCTTTATTATTTCACCTAGCATTTGCATTTTTTTATGGTAAAGTAGGGTAGGAAGAATAAGCTTGATCATTTTGTGAGCACTAGTTTTTATTTATGCTATGTTCCCTTTGGTGTCTTGGCTTTGCCTTGTTTATATAGTCTCTCTAAAGTGAATAGTTGGAATCTCCATCACATATAGTTGAATAGATGTAAATTTGACATTTTGAAGCTCATATATAACTTATTGAAATCCATTGTAACAAGGCCAAATGTTTGCAACCATTATGCTTGAATAAATGCGTCACTCCCACACATTTCAATGGAAAACATGTTTGTTTTGAGGAAATAGTCCCCCATTTGGAGTTTCACGGTTTTACACTTTCCACCACATCTCATAGCACCTCCATTGGCTATGATGATTTGAAATTGTTCATTACATGGACATAATAATGTGTTTCTTGTGCAACTTGACAATGGATGAAATTGTGGGTGTTGTCACTATAAATGAATACAATCACCTTCATATGCTTGATATATCCAACCAACTTCAATGTTTGGGGAGTCGTGATTCTTGACAAAGAATGGAGAGAAACTTTGGGTTGTACTTCTTCATGTTTAGATATTAGTCAAATCTAGCTCAATGATGTCCTTAGGAATTTCCATGAACTTGCCCATTGTATCCATATTTATGACAAATAACTTGGGTTCCTTATATTAATGCCCTTTGGAAAATTTTCCATCATAATGATAATATAGGCTAAGATGTTGACATTATGTCATTTCTGTCGAGGTCAAAATGTGGGCTTGGAAGGGGTGAGAAGCAGATGGAGTAGGAACAAATGGGAAACATGGTCGTGGAACAAAACTGGGGAACTTTTTGATAATTGAGAGGCCTCCAACCAAATAGCAAGGTGGGACATCAAGATTTATGCTTTTATCTCCTCCTTGAGACCACTAATAAAACACTCCTTGAAGAATTCATCAATCATACCTTTAGTCCTTATTACCAATCTCTCAAAGGAATCAATAAAGTCTTCAATTACGTTACTTTTACACAACTTGGTCAGCATCCCCAAAAAATGAGTATTAGCTTGAAATCTAGCATAAATGGCCTTCACAAACTAGTCCTAGTTAAGGTACCCTACATACGCTTTCTTATGTTATTTCCACCATTTCCATTGCTTCCTATCCAAATATAGCACCCCCACTCATAGTTTCAACTATTCATCCTCAATACCCTGGAAAGAGAAATATTGTTCCATTTGGACCACACATATTATTGAATTTGAGCCATTTAACTTCTTTATATTGATCTTAGACAATATGGGTATCATATGGGGGTGAGTGTCATGAAAGGATGGCTCATTGTGATGACCATTACCCCAGGAAGATTCTTCATTATCAATCGACCCTATCTGATCAATCCTAATATTCAATTGACTACCAATGGAATTTCTGAAGGAGGATATTTGGTTGTTGAGGTTGGCTTGAAGTGTTAACTAGAGGTTTTGAAAGAGGTTTTTTATTTTGTCTTCTAGGCTAGTGGGGATATTTAGTTTGTTTTCCATGTTGTTGAGTATATTATTCGTTCTTATGGTAGTCATGGGACTACTTGGGTTCACTTGGAGAGTTATCAAAGAAATACACCAATGCAATCAACATCACATAAGGATTATTTTGGATTAGGTCCCCCCAATGGTCTAGACAAGCATGGGACCTCTTTCAAACCTTTCTTTTAATTGTCAAAGGATATTTGTATGTATAAAATTCTCAAATCCTTCATATTTACAATTATGTAGGAATTGCTCCAAAGGTTATGGTTTGACAAAGTCCTAGGATACCGTGGATTTCCAACAATAGTACTCAGTTAATATTTCATGGCTCTAACTAAGGGGGGTCAATCGTGCCCTTAATCGTACTACCCAACTCCCAGGTATGCAAGAGTGATCTCCCCGAGTGTTGTGTTCTATGTATTATAGCGAGAAAATGGTCGAAAGGTTTTTGTAGGGCTAGTTTCAAATATGCCTAATTTTTCTTCTTTTTTTTAAATGCCCAAAATTTTGTAAATTTTTTAATGCATGTAATGGTTAGAAAAAATGCAAAGAGCTTAAATCAAAAAACCAAACTTCTCAAGGGGGAAGCAAATTGAAATTTGAAATTTTCATAAGATGATTGGTTTGGACATATTTTAAATAGTGGTTTTGGACTTCAATAATGGCATTTTATAATAACAATTTTATAGAGTCGAGGCATGGAGACAATTATGCAAGTGGGCATGTGTTTGTAAGACGTAGTAAGCCACATATATTGTGTCTCATATAATTGAAGACACATGGAAGGGTTTCACTAGATCTGGTAGGTTTATGAGACATTAATATAGAAAGTCTCTAGTAACTAAGACAAGTCTTTAGAAGTATTTGGTGCTAGAGAGCAACCATGAGTGATTTCTTCGTAAAACTAAACCAAGTGAACTACATGTTATTAAATAACAACCAACAGACTATATTTTTGTAACAACCCAACATTATGCAACATTGAGGGCCATGCTTTGTTGAATTCATAAAACTAAACAAGTTTTGGATTTTGGTTTCATTTTTTTTGTAAAAGAGATGTCAAATCTGTTGTAGAAGCACAAATAAGCATTTAGGTGTATAAAAGAGTAAGTTGCATGTAATTCAATATATTTTTTCTGATCAAAAGTTTGTTAGTATACTTTTAAGTGGAGGAGACATTTCATCAACTATAGGATGTAGGGTGTGTATTGAAGAATTTTCTCTAGTTCTGAAAGGGGTGTTGGAAAAATAATAATACACAGAAGTAAAGTTTTTACGAGTCATTTATTGATCAAGCACTATTGGTCCAAGAGCCTTGTCAAATATAGATTTAAATGCAAACATCACAAATCAGTTATAACATGCAATCTTTAGTCGCTATAAACACACAAGTGAAAGTCAAAAGTAAGAGTGAAGTTTGTAGCTATAGGGTGTAAAAGTAATTATTAATGCAATTTTATTTCTCTACCTTCTTTCTATATGTTTTTATTGCATCGACAATTCTTTTATTTTATCACATATATTGATCTATGAATGTTTAAGAACAAAAAATTAACTCTATTCCATTTGGCAAAGATCAAGGTATCAAGGATCCAACACCACATGCCCCTTTACCACTCAAGGACGTCGACTACCAAGTTTTTCAATCCTCCCCTCTTCAATGTTGTACTTTGCTTCATGTCAAGGATTCACTTATTTTGGGTCTAACCCTAAGTTTATTTGCTACATTGTCATTTGCTTTTTAGTTTTATAGAAGAGATGCCCTAGGCTCTCGTTTTTTTCTATTATGACTTGATATAATTTTGAGTCCTATTGACCTATTTGGTCATTAATGGATTTCATATAATTTCATTTTCATTTCATTATTCCACTCCTGCTCCTTGCACTACTAATGAAGACTAATCATCATAATGGTCTAAAACTCAATTCATGAACTTGAATTATGAGACTGACCTATTTAGCACTAAATCATGCTTTAATCAATATAGCCTTGCTCAAAACACAACAAAATCTAGATATGGAAATACAAATATTGAAATTAATATGTGACTTTGTGGTGTTTAACATATATCGTAATCAGACAACTTTGACATTGACTCACATTATCAAAGATTGACACTTCATGCATCGGTTTCCCTGCAATATAATGAATAGAAGTATGTAGTTAAAAAAAATCAGTCCCAATAGATCCCAATCACTATGCAATCAATCACCCTAAATCCATTAAGGATAGTTTTGAAAAGAAACCCCATAATGACGTGCACACACATATATGGTTAACCCTACTACCTATGAATCTTGCCTACACAATAGATGTGAACCTTTGTGAATTTAATTCTATCCCACATAAAATAGCATCAACTTACATAAATCAACATTCAGTGATAGACTTACATAAATTAGCAATCAGGGATAAAAAATTAATGGTGTATTTGTTGCATATGTCCATGACCCATTCATGTGTATCGTTATGTACTTGTAATTATGGCTAAGGCCATATTCTTTATTCTTTTATTGTACTACTAGATATGGTTAAGGTCGACCCATTGAAATACAATATGTAGGCTCAATAACCCTCTTAGGATGTGTGCCCTTGTTATGTGGAACCATAACCCCCTCTTGAAGGGATGCCTCACCTGAGTTGTGTATGCATACATAACTCAAGCTCTCATTTGGTATCATCTCATATTTTGATCTTCTCAATCTCTCTTATAAAATGGTTTATGCTTAAGGATGCATATATCTTTGGCGTTCCCATTTATGTGTACTTGATCTCATTTTGTGATCTTCTAAATCTCTCTCCTAAAGTGTTTTATGCCTAAGGGCACCTACATTTTTGGCATTCTCTTGTACTTAACATTTTTTTCTTTTATCTATACTTGTGCATTCCTTGAGTAGCACACCTTTACTTGGACATACTTATCCTTCTCTCTAGTGCAATAGGGTTATCTCCCTCTGGCGCACTTGTGATTGAGTTAGTGTAACCCTCTAGCACACTTGTGATTTAGTGTAGAATTTGGGTTTGTTTTGGTTCCATTTGATTTTCCACTTTCAATTGTGAATCTCAACATGGTATTAGAGCAAGTGCAAACCTTACTCTCTCAATTATTTTTGATGATCCAAAAACCATTGGCCAGTGGCATCTTTGTTATAATAAAGATCTAGTGTTTTCTTGGAGTATCTTGTCCAGGGTTTCTCTAAGAGTTCTAGAGATATAAACCATAATCTAGAGTTGTGTCGTCCTTCTATGATGTTTTTGGGTATTTTTCACCCTTTCATTAAATCCAATGCCTTAATTCTTAGGGTTCCCTAGAGTTTTGTTCCATTTGGATTTGTAAAAGCGATTTTTTGTTGTTGTCAATCCATAAGGAGCCTTCATCTTCTTCTTGTTTAGGCTATAGATTCAAAGTGGTTGTTTCACTGTTCGAATGGGGTCATCTATTATTCTTAGGTGGATCATATCACTACCCTACTTTGAAGCAAAGGTCTATAGATGTACTTGGCCAAGCTACTTCTTTTTTAAGATGATGACATTTATGACCTCGTATGTTTGAAGAAGAACAAAGCTCTTAGGTTTATCACTCTTTATGTCAACCCTCATCTCATTCATCATACCAAGGATAACAATAGTGTGAAGGAAATCTAGGATAGATTCAAAACTCCCTTTGTAATGGTGAATACCACTCATATCAACTAACTTGAAATGGACTCTCTAACCTTCATATGGGTGACTTCAACACAGTAGAGGAGTATATTGCGAGGTTTAAAAATAAAAAGGATAACATTATTCAAGCATGAGGAAAAGGAAAAAATGATCCACAACCTATAAGTATTGTTATGAATATTCTCTCTCTAGTGTTCAAATCTTTTGCTCTTATGTTGTACAACATTCCTTTATTTGTCAAGAATCCAATTACTCCTACTCTTTGTTGATGATTGCAACATTGCGTGACATTTTCCAGGATACGTTCTCCTCTGGACTGAGTTGAGTCAACCTGTGAGAGAGCCCATGTGATGGGTGTATAGTTCTCCTCTGTACTGAGTTGATTCAATGTGTGGTCTCCTTCCTTGTACTCCTTTGGACTCAGTTGATTCAGGCTTGAGATGGTACTCCAGATGATTCTCTCGTGGACTCAGTTGAGATAGAGATATGTTGAGTATGATGTCCTTGTGGCTGAGCACATGTGGATGTGTCCCTAGTGGCTAAGAAATAGTGGACGTGTGGATCCCTTG
>ML815762.1:28691-46652 GCA_009831015.1 Picea engelmannii
GTCGTTAGGTTTCCTAGCCTTGTTGCTAAGGGTTTGTGGAAGAATCTGCAAACCATGAGGAACAAAACTTTGGTGGAAGATAAGCTTGATGGATCAAGCAACTTTAGTTCTTGGAAATCAAGACTACAGATCACCCTGGAAGAGGATGACCTATTGAGTGTGATGCAAAAGACTCTATCGGAAACAACTACCGATGAAGAGAACGAAGAATGGAAGGAAGATGACCTCAAGGCAAGGAAGATAATCATCTACTCAGTGAGAGATCATCTCCTACCTTGTATTGCCAACCTGAAGACAACTTATGATATGTATGAAGCATTGAAGAATATGTTTGAGAGTAAAAACGCCCTCAAAGCTCTTACATTGAAGAGCCAGCTTCAAAATATCAAGATGACAAAAGTTGACACCATTGTTGCCCTCTTCATGAAGATTTCAGAGATTAGAGATCAACTAGGTGTCATTGGAGAAACTATATGAGACAGAGAACTTGTCTTGACTACTCTCAATGCTCTTCCAAGACATTAGGAACCATTTCTTCAAAGTACCAGTGGTAGAGCAGAACTACCTAGTTTTGATCATCTATGGACAGATTGTGCCCAGGAAGAAATCAGACTTATAGCTAGAGGAGTGCAAGACTCTCCTCCTGATGACAATCATGCTATTGCTTTTCATACAAAGAAAGGAGGAAGAAATAGAAGAAGCTTCAATAAAGAATTCAAAGGTAAGAAGACTTCATCAGCTTCATGTCATGAACATATAAAAGACAAATCAAAGATCCAGTGTTTCAAATGTGACAAGTATGGACACATTGCAAGAGATTGTCCTACCAGGAAGAAAGGAATACAACTTGCCTCCACTACTAATGTTGATCCAGAGCCACATCAAAGAGATGAAGACATAAAAGATGAAGCCTTCTTCATATCAACACTCTCAAGTACAGTTCCTACCGATAGTGATATTTGGCTAATTGACAGTGGTGCCTCTAGACACATGACCAGATATAGAGAGCATTTGATAGACCTTGTTGAGAAAGAGTCCATTCTAGATGTTGTACTTGGAGACAATGCCAGATATAATGTGAAAGGAGTTGGAACTTCTACATTCCAACTAGATTCTGACATACCCCTTCAGTTGAGTGAGGTACTATATGTACCTGGGATGAAAAGGAACCTTGTCTATGTTTCTACCTTAGAGGATAAAGGCTGCAAGGTTACCTTCTCTGAAGGAAAATTTCTTGCATGGCACAAGAACTCACATGTGAATTCTTCCCGAGTGATTGGTGTTCGAGAGAACAACTTATACAGGTTGACTGTCCAACCAATCCAGGCCCTGTTACATGATACTATCATCTTGAGTGAGCTATGGCATAGGAGACTTGCTCATATACATTATAGATCCCTTCCCGCTCTAGGGAAAGATGGTAACAAGCCTTCCAGAGATACAGGTTCAACATGATGGTGCTTGCAAAGGTTGTGCTCTTGGCAAGAATGTCAAGGGGTCCTTCTTGAGCAGTGATAACAGATCCAAGGGGATCCTGGACTTGATACATTCAGATGTGTGTGGACCCATGATAGTTGCTTCCTTGAACGAATATTTGTACTATGTTCTCTTCATTGATGATCACTTACTAGAAGGCATGGATTTATTTTTTAAAGACCAAGGATGGAGTCCTTGCAATATGTCAAGAATTTAAAGCTCAAGTTGAGAACCTGACTGAGAGGAGGATCAAGGTGCTAAGATTAGATAATGGAGGAGAGTACACATCCATGGATTTCAATGATTTATGTATTGAGGCAGATCAAGAGGGTGTACACCGTTCCTTATAACCCTCAACAAAATGGGGTTGTAGAGAGGAAGAACATAACCATCATTTAGGCAACCAAAGCGATGATACATGATCATAATCTACCTATGATTTTGTGGGCAGAAGCATCCATGACAACAGTGTATATTCAGAACAAGAGTCTTCATCAGATTTTGAAGAACATGAATCCCAAAGAAGCCTTCACCGGAGTGAAGCCTGAGGTTGGACACTTTAGGATATTTGGGTGTCTAGTATACTTTCATGTACTCAAGGAGAAGAGGTCCAAGCTACACCCTTCAAGTAGAAAAGGTACATTTGTGGGATACAGTGAATCTTCGAAGGCATATTGGATCTACATACCTGGTCAAAGACAGATTGAGGTGAGAAGAGATGTCATCTTTGAGGAAGAAATAGCCTTTCGAAGATCCAAAGAATCTCAGATGGATATTGACAGCAAGACAATACCTTCTCCCCCTTCAACAGTTCATAGGGAGACAACCATTGATCCAGTTGATCCAGTAGATGTTCCCAGAGACATTGTAGTAGACCATAAAAGGCATGCCTGGGCTCGACAGACTCTGCAGGAGGCAGAGGGACATCCAGCTCCTCGAGGCACATTCCGAGAAAGCAAGAGACCACAGAGGTTCTCGAGCTATGTTTCAGCCATGAGCCACATCATTGATACTGAGCCTTCTTGTTATGGAGAAGCAACAGGTCAACAGGTATGGCAAGATGCCATGACATAAAAATATCAGTCCATCATGAAGAATGATGTGTGGGATATTATTCCAAGACCAGAAGGGAAGTCTGTGGTGACTTCCAAGTGGATCTATAAGATCAAGCATGCAACTGATGGAAGTATCGAGAAGTACAAAGCAAGATTTGTGGCCAGAGGATTCTCTCAGGTGGAGGGAATTGATTATGAGGAGACATTTGCTCCTATAGCCCGATACACTTCCATCCGTACAATCATTTCCCTAGCAACATCCATGGGTTGGAGACTACATCAGATGGATGTAAAGACAACCTTTCTCAATGGTGAGATTGAGGAAGAAGTTTACATTGAGCAGTCAAATGGATTCGTGATACATGAGCAGAAGTCTCATGTGTGCAGGTTGAAGAAATCCCTGTATGGACTAAAGCAGACACCTCGTGCTTGGTACGAGAAGATGGATGGATTCATGATGAGTTTGGACTTCAACAAAAGTGTTGTTGATCCAAACCTATATTATCACATTGTTGGTGACAAGTACCTGATTTTGGTCATGTACGTTGATGATTTATTCCTCACCGGTTCGAAAAGTCTTATTGTTGAATGCAAGCGTGCATTGACTTCTGAATTTGAGATGAAGGATCTAGGTATGATGCGCTACTTCTTGGGACTATAAGTATGGCAAAGGACTGATGAGATTTTCCTGAGTCAAGGAAAATACACAGTGGAGATATTGAAGAAATTCAGTATGACAAATTGCAAATCCATGCCTACACCGATGGTGATGGATCTGAAGAAAATGAACGAGGCTTCTACTGATTTAGGCGAGATTGATCCACATCTTTACCAACAACTGATTGGATTGTTGATGTATTTGGTTAACACCAGACCTGATATATGTTATGCAATGAATGTACTCAATCAATTTGTGAGTCAGTCAAGACAAACTCACTGGATAACAACGAAGCATGTGTTGAGATATCTACGAGGCACGACTGGATACGGTCTGAGATATGCATGTGGTGTAGACATGAGATTGCAGGGATATGCCGATGTAAATTGGGTAGGGAGCACAGTGGACCAGAAGAGCACATACGGTTGTTGTTTTACCTTGGGATCTGCCATGGTTTCCTGATGTAGTAGAAAACAAAGCTATGTGGCTTTGAGTACTGCAGAAGCAAAGTACATAGCGTTATGTGTGGCAGTCCGCGAAGCAGTGTGGCTTCGCAAGCTCCTTGCAAAATTATTTGGTCATGAGATGGATTCCACTATTATTCATTGTGATAACCAGAGCTGTGTGAAGCTCCTAGAGAATCTTGTGTTTCACGATAAATCGAAACACATTGAGATCAAATACCATTATATCATAGATATGGTGCAAAGGAAAGTTGTATACGTGAAGTACCTTTCTACACATGAGCAGATTGCGGATGTCTTCACCAAACTGCTTGCCAGGACGAAGTTCGAGTACTTCCATGAGAGACTTGGCTTGGTGGAGAATGTCTCCCTAGCTGAGAGGGAGTGTTGATGATTGCAGCGTCGTGTGACATTCTCCAGGATACGTTCTCTGGATTGAGTTGAGTCGACTTGTAAGAGAGCCCATGTGTTGGGCGTGCCCATGTGATGGGTGTATCGTTTTCCTCTGGATTGAGTTGAGTCGATGTGTGGTCTCCTACCTTGTACTCCTTTGGACTCAGTTGAGTCAAGCTTGAGATGGTACTCCAAATGATTCTCATGTCGACTCAATTGAGATAGAGATCTGTTGAGTATGACGTCCTTGTGGCTGAGCACAGGTGGGCGTGTCCCTAGTGGCTAAGCACTAGTGAACGTGTGGATCCCTTGCTATATTGTCTGAGTGTAAGATTTACATATAACCCTAATTGTGATGTAAAGGGTATAAGTTGGCCCCACCATATGTGAAAGATAATTAATGTTTATTGTAATGATTAATTATATTACTAAGTTACTGAGGTCAGCCCTATTGTGCCAAGAGACACACCTATTGCTATGTCTAGTCTTGTATAAATAGAGGTGATTCCCCATTGAGGAAACACACATTTGGAAATTTGGAAATTTCAGACCTACTTGTACAACTAAAATGCACACCTCTCTTGGGCACTAGTTTCGAGGTTGTAGAAGCACTCTCTTGTGTGTATCTAGGGTTTATGGTTGGGGGATCTTCTCTTGAGAATATAACAAAGGATTGTTGGGTTTTTCCCTTGTTTGAGAAGAGATTTCCCAAGATATTTCGTGTGTTCTTGTGCATGGTTATTCTTCTTGTGATCTTGGTTATTGCAACACTTTTGTATGGTGTTTCAACATTTGTTTATGGTTCAAGTAAATAGTGAAAATTCAACACTCTTGAGGAGGTTTTTTCTATTCTCATCTAGTGTTAAGTTATTTTAAGGAACATGGGAGAATTATCCCCCACGCCGAGATCAAGCCCATCTAAAGGACATTTCAGCCCCTCTTAAATTTGAGTCTGACTACAATAAAGGGGAATACTTGAAATCCTCCAAGGAAAAAAAAGTCATACGTGGCCATTGTCATAAGGAGGGCCATCTCTTCAAGACTTGCCTTGCTCATCGTTAGAAAATTGAAGAGCTTGCAATATCGATAGTAAGAACTAAAGTCCCTTTTATGAGAATGTTGGATCTCCTTATAGTGCACCTTTGGAAATATAGTTTGCATTATGGTCCTCTTCTTAGAAAGAGTTGATTATTGATTTCAGAGCTACCAGACACAACCAAATGTGAACACCTTATCTCTAATTATAGATAGCAACACAATGGAGAGAAAGTGGTTATTGGTCAAAATTCAGCAATACAAGATGCAAGCTATGGTGATGCCATCATTGGTATAACTAAGTTCGGAGATGTTTTTCATTTTCTAGGTTTCATACCAAATTTTTTTTCTATTTACCGCATTCCACATTGTAGTAAATAGGTGGACTTCTAGTCAGATCAATGGGTTATAAAGGACATGTGTGCTCGTTTCAAAGTGGATGCCTCAAGATATTGTGACAAATTCAATCATACACACAAGTTGGGGAAGACTTCCTCGAAGAAAAAAGAGTTTGTTATTATGGTAGCAGATGCCAATGACACCAACATGCGATGGTATAAACATATCAATCACACCAATTATGGATCTTTGTGACATATGCATTGACTATGTATGGTCGATGACCTTCCACAAATTGAACCACCTAGTGGTCTCCGTGAGGGGTGTGTAATGGGGAAACATCATCAAGAGTCCTTTCCTAAGGACAAACAAAGATAAATTTATTGACGTCTTATACTGGTTCATAGTGATATCTATGGACCTATGGCTACATCTTATACTAGGGGAGCTAAGTACTTTCTCACCTTCATTGATGATTTTTCCCACTTTCTTTAGTATATATCATTAAATCAAAGGATGAGGTGCTTGGAAAGTTTCAACAATTCAAATATCTTGCGGAAAAGCAAAGCAACAAGAAGATCAAGTGTCTCAATACATATGGCAGATGTGAATATATTATTAATGTGCTTCAATTATTTATTGTATCTCAGGGCATCTCTTGGCAAGGAACCATTACTTGCACTCCACAACAAAAATGGAGTAGAAAAACAGAAAAATGGGGCTATTATGGAGATGGCTCATTGCATGTTTCACTCCAAGAAAATAAAGTTTTCATTATGGGGTGAGGTGGTTGTTTGCACAGCCCATATCATCAATAGAAACACCTACTCATGTTGTCACTAGTATGACTCATAAGAAATGGTATGGCAGTGAACCTTCTATTTTTCATTTCATAATTTTTGGATCTAGTACATGGGTCCATTCTCTATGAAAGGTGAAACATATTTGCATCTCAAGACTCCTGCTACACTATGGTTGGCTACAATGAAAATTCTCAAGGATATCGTCTTGATGACCCCACAACTCACAAGGTGGTTGAATATAGAGAGGCTATTTTTGACAAGGTTTCTGCTCATGGTCCACCAAGATCTTTAATGTTACTTCTTTCGAAGGAATCTACTAAACATGCATCTATGGATCATGTTGCTTATCATCACCTTGTAGGTCCTCTTCCATATGATTCTTGTCATGTTTTAATGGACCCTTCTCCTTCATAGTTTGATGTTGGTCCTCTCTCGACTTCTACAAGTACTCCTACACTCTCTAGGTAGACTCCTATGGCTAATGTGGACCTTATTGATGACTCATCCAGTGTTCCTATTGCAGATGTCTCTTCACTTTTTCAGGTAACTCTTGTTAGTGGCTCATCCAGTGCTCATGTTGCAAATGATGATGCTCTTGTCAGTGACACATCCAATCCTCATGTTGCAGATGCACTTGACAATTCGACTCCATTATTCAATGATGATGGTGACACCTTACATGATTCATTTTTACGGGTTCCTCTTCCTTCACATAAGGTGAGGCATGTACCTAAGTTGGTTATCTCCACTCTTGATGATGCCTCAAAGTTTCTTTCTAGTCCATTTGTATGCTATATCAAGAGGCATCTCCTACACCTCAAGCGCTTCTTCCTCAAATTGCTCACTATTTTAAAAACAAATCTAATGTAGTGGAGTTTTTTGCTAACCCATTTGAACAGTATTAGGAAGAATCTTCTCCACCACCGGCCATCACTCAATGTTCTAATGTCCCTGCCGGACTAGAGAAACCACTTACCTAAATTGCTCTGGAGCCCAATGTTGGTTGTTGATGATCTTAATAGTTTTATGGAGTGGTGTGGAGTTCAAGGGCGGTGATCTGGTCATCTGCTTAGCATTAAGAGGATGGGGGGTGTTAAATTTTGTAATATTGTATTGTAATGACTTTTCTTTATGGCCACCCAAGTCCTGGAGTACCTGAAAACCATGCTAACCAGTAGAAAGTTGGCTTGTTATTTTGGAAATTGGCCTGCACCATGTCAGCCTCTACAATTATGGACCATGGTTCCCATATGCTATAAGCAAGTTGGACTGCACTGAATAGATACCAATCTGCAACCCTTGTATGCAGAATCCTGGCCTCAGGTTTCCCATGTATGGTACATATGGGACAAATTCATCGTAACAATGTGAAATAAATAAGGAAAAATTAGCAGAACATATATCACAAAATTAGCACGCCTTCATCATAATGCTCCTCACTTTGGCATTAGAGGATGCTTTACAAGACAAGCTGTGAGTTATGGGATGGTGATTTATTGCAATCTGCTGGCAAGACAATTTTTGTGCTGACTTTTACACAGGAGAAATGATAGATAACCAAGAACATGTATAGCCAGAAAGCATTTGATCTATTGACTAATAAATATTGAGCATCACATATCGGCTAAATGAGTTGTAGTAAGTGATAATAGAGAAGAAGATGCTGCTGTTGCAAAATGATTGTATCATCCCTGATTTCATCCATCTACAAATTGTTCCCATTGACGGTACATATTAGATGGTGGTGATACAGCTTCCTTGCATCTCACTGCAATTAAACATGGACCATTGAAACAACAGCTAATCCCTTGTCCAATTTCACATTTAATGAGTGAACCCCAACATAACTGATGTCAATCTACAGCATGCATGTGAGAATGATGCAAATGATGTTTTATTTATATCTGCCGATTTCTCAATGCCTGAACAACATGAAGGTCTCAGAAAAAATCTTTCATCATATTGCAATTTGTGATGATGCCTTTGATTTCAATTTGTCATCAATAAAACTCTGCAACTTGACAAGTAAACTGAAGAATACTAAAACACTAAGGTTTAAGCAGAATAACACAATTACACGTACAATAGTTGCAAAATTTAATCGACAGTATTTTGACTAAGACTGAATTTTTTGTTTTAGACAGGATTGAATTTTCATCTTGTACACATACTTGTCAACCTCTGGACCAGAAGTAGGACAAGATGTCAGAGAAAAAGTCAAATTTAAGAAGGAAAACTCTCTAGACAAATGGGAGTCGTCAAATTGCTATCATGTACAAGGATTGAAAACATTCAAATCTAGTTCGCTTCTCCTCATTAATAAGAGTCTGTATTCGAAAATATAAGACTTAAGATCTGGTGGACCCACCCCCAAGAAAAAAGCTTTCTAACAGCTATATGGGGATGCAATCATTATTATTACATGTGATCACTTTCAAACCAATTAGGATCACACAAAAAATACGGAACCGAAAAATGCTCTCACAGGCTTAATTACAATTTTGATAGATGATCTTCAATGTCTGCTAAAAATGAAGTGTTTTAGAAGACCTCCTTAATTGCAAAACACAAGTCGAGTTCAATAAATTTTTCAATCATGAAAAATATGACAACGATGATGATGAGTCAGCTAAAACCTGCAGGCAAAAAGAGAACAATCACTATATGACCATTGCAAAAGCTACACAATCTACATGAAAGACATGAATCATTGCAATGAACAAATTAGCATCTCTTGATTAAAGACTCCACACCTCTAGTTGGTCTTCAGTGAAGGAATCCTTTTGGATGGCCCAAGTATCTGCATGTGTTCTTCGGAACTCAGCAATTGTTTTCATTACAGTTGATTTTATTGGTGGTGGTTCTCCAATGAAGCGTGCCAATAAAGTTATAGTATCAGGGAGCCAACTGCATTTTAGTGCAGGAAGATCTATGTTAAAATTGAATCAAGTTAAAAGACATTACCTTGCAACTAAGCATGTTATTTCTAAATTTCAAGGATTCACCTTGGCAGGTCATATGGTACTGATAATATTGAAGATGCCAAAGCTAACACCACGCCATGCCTAGCAGCTAAAGATAGGCCATTTTCTGACAACCTGAATAATAATAATTAAATTGACACATGTTAGTAGAAAGATGCATAACATAGTAACCAATATTAATAATACATCTCAAAGCCTGATGGTACTGGGGAAGTTTCATGATGTCAAGGATGTTGCAAAATGTTACCTTGTCTTGCTCCTTTTCTGTAGCAAAAGTGCTTCTTTGAATGAATTCTCACGAAAAGGCTTGACCAATCTATCATCGCTTCCTCTCATTAAACCTGAAAGCACAGAGGCTGCTTGCTCTCTAACCTGGGTTTCCCAGAAAGTAAAATGTTAGTTGATTTACTTTTCACCATAGTTCCTTGGTCTCACCATAAAATCCAAATATCATTATGCCTACTTGATTATCTTTTCATGATAATCTATCAGAAGCAAAATCTTTAAAACTTGCTACTATACGCATAACATTCTTCATCCCAAAACTGGAAGCCTCAAGCTCAGAATCACAATGTTTGAGTAAAATTGCAATGTTCCACCAAGTTTTCGGGATGGGGGAGCACAGGAGCATGGAGATGCACAAGGGGGACATGTGAAAGCACCCCCAAATTTTAGGGAAAATCTGATTGAGGGGGGACAGGGGAACATCGGGGTTTCTAGCATAGGGGTCTCTATCTCAAAAAATATAAAAATAATAATGATAATGATAAAATCTCAACAATAACAATTCATCCCATGCAAATTCATCATTGTGCAATTGAAATACTAAACAGTAAACAGTAAAATAGTACTAAATTCAAATTTGTAAATGATATAAACATGATTCAAATTCAAATTTAGCAATGAAATACATTGATTCATAAATCATAAATGAAACAGAAATAGTAAAATATCGATACATCGATTTAAATTCATCATTATAGAATCTAATTAGTACTAAGCAAAATAGTAGATACTAAAGTCTGAAACAGTAAATTGAAATTACTCAAACTCAAAAATAGTCAAGAGTAATGAGTCAAAGACTCAATTTGAGGTCATCAGTATCTAGAGTCAAGACTAAAAAGTTAAAACTGAAAATTAACAATGGACAATAAACATTCAAAATAAAATGAGTATCAAGGACTCCGGAGTCAATCTCATTGAATGGTCCTCTACATCCATCTGCTACATGAAGTCATCAAGACCATCACAGGAATGTCACTATTTGAGCCAGAGTCACTCTCATGAGTAACCAATGGCACACCAACCAAACCATGCTATAGCTCATCTGATCCATCCTCCTCATCTATCTGTGCACCATCCTTTGGATCCAGAGCCCATTAGGTCGTCGGTCCCCTCTAATACTCTGGTGTCTTCCTATGCGCAAGACATAGGGCACTGTGCACTACAACTAACTTCTCTACTCTCCCAGAGGCAAGTATATTCCTCTTGATAGAGTGGATGAAGCTATATGTAGACCAATTCCTCTCTACTGTGGAGGAACTAGCAATTTGAGACAATAAGCGAATAGCTAGATGTTGGATCTCTGGAGCATCATCCCCATGCATGGTCCACCAACCAATGGGGTCATCCTGGTCTAAGTCATTGCAATCTCCCCTCACATCAGGCTTGTTGAAGAGAACATTGAGACTTACAAACTGCTTCCATTGTCTCCAAAGTGTTCTCCCCTCTTCTGAATTTTACATCTTTGTAATCGCGGCTCGAAATCCCTTCTTGACCTCTTGATCCTCAATGGGAAGAATTCTACCAAGCCTTTCCACATACCATTTTGGGTTAAGTGCATACGTTGCCATGTGCAAAGGTGTGTTCATTCAAGGTCCCTAGCATAGGGGTCCCCGTCTCTAAAATTATAAAAATAAAAATAATAATGATAAAATCCCAACAATAAGAATTCATCCCATGCAAATTCATCATTGCGCAATCTAGTGGAAACACTATAATCCAACTAATCCTAAATCTTGAAAATTGTTAAGTCTGTTGAATTCTGAATGGGATATGAAATTCTACTTCCTGCATATGACGTTCGATGAGGTTGGAACCACTCTCAAACATCCTGAAACAATTAATGGTAATGTTAAAAATTTAAGTAAAAGGATAGAAAAGGTAAGATAAGGAGAATGCCAAAAAAATTTACTTATCTCCTTATCTTACCTTTTCTATCCTTTTACTTTAAGAATTTAATATTACCATAAATTATCAAGGTCACAAACTCCTCAAAACCCTATCTTTGTTCTGTCTTATAAGGTTGTTGGACAAAAAATAAGGGGGGGCGCCCAAGCGTCCCCCCCGTTTCTTTTTTTTTTGGGGGGGGGGAGTGGGGGTTGCTTAGACACCTCCCTTTTGGGGAAACACGCCCCCCACACAGGGGAAATGTTTCTCCATGCATTTTCCCACATTTCCCCAAAAGGGGGACGTGGGGAAATGTTTCAGCAAGCGCCCCCTCATTCTGGGAGCATGGGAAGAGTGGGGGAGCACCCCCCACCCTAGGGGACATGTCCCCGTGGAAAACTGTAAAATTGTCACTTATTCATAGGCAATATTGTGTTAATTCATTATTTATAAGCATGCAACAAAAGAAACAACATCAACTCTTCTAATATTGACTCCATAAAGATCTTTCCTTAAATGGAGGTATAACTTTTGTGGATGTGCAACCATTATTCATCATTTTGACAAACAGGATAAGCTATCAACATTCTACTAAATCACCATAGGAGGCAGTTTAAAGAAGCATTGCAAATTTGCTTATAACAAGGCAAAAAATGAGAACACTAGGAAAACTTTTGTAAGAGGGAAAAAAATGGGAACACTGAGAAATCTTTTGTGATAGGGAAAAAACATGCAACTGGGGAAAAACTGTGTAGATAGCTTGCAAAACGAAAGGAAACACTAAATGGGATTCCTACAGATTTCTAGTGTTTTAATTGTAAAATAAATATTGATCTCTAAGGACCTAGAATTTTTAGTCCAAGCAAAACTTCATCGAGAAACCCAAGGGATGCTTCCCCACATTCATGGATGACATCCCTAGTAAACCTGTCAACATAGACTACTGCGCCTCAATGCTAGAAAATATTCTGGATAAAAACTGTGTGAAGTTTTGAAACATCCAAAGAAAAAAAAAACTTATTTCTTGAATATTTTTAATATTATCGTTCCCTTATTCTCAAACACTGTCTTATTCCTTTTTATTTAATACCCGATTATTATTATTTTAATTTTTTTGTGCTGGCGGAATCGGCAACTCGTGGTTCTCGTACTCGCGTGACACGAGGTCGATTCTCGTCTACTACCTCTATAACCTCCAGGTGCCTCCACTCAGCCCGCAAGCATGGGGCACAGGTAAATCGGGGTGAGAATCGAACTTGAGACCTCCTTTTTATATATTTCCTTCCATTTACACGACACTTGCCAATCGGTCTACACCTCTACGGGAAAATACCTAATTATTATTAATTTAATACTTTATTATTATTATTTTAATACTTTTTAATTATTCTTCAATGACCTCAACCTCCCCTATTAAAAACCCTATTATATTACCTTTATTAATTACCTAATCCCTACGACTATTTTCTATTCGTTAATGGTTGCTTACCAATTTTATTTTTCTTCTATAATTACAAACCTCAGCACTCTTTTACAACATATCAGCTTCTTATGTCCATGATGATGGGTGGAGTGTCCACTCGAAACGTTTTTTTATCTTTGGTTGTTTCAAAACTTCACAGTTTTTATCCAGAAGATTTTCTAGCATTATGACTAACTGTGGAAACCTGCATAGTGCGCCTCACTCAGGGAAATTCAAACCAGGCACTTGTCGACACAGAACTAGCCAAATGCCCACCAATATAGGCAACAACCGGTTGAGCTAACCCCTTGGGCTGAAATAATAATTTTTTTAAACCTCGTAGGATCCCCCATTTTCTCCGAAATGTCCAAATGAAGGGAAGCTCAACTGTTGACCACAATAGCAAATTGGTAACCCTAAGGGACTTGACCGAATTTGAACCTATGACCTATGGCCTCCCTATTGGCAACATGCCTTGGGCAGATGTTTCAACCGATTGAGCTAACCCTTGGGACTATTTGTGGACCTAGGCCTGTATTGTCTCCACTAGACTTTCTTTACAAAGGACCATTAACACAAAAAAAGAACTAAGAAAACCATATTAGAAAAAGGGGAAAATGAAATAAGTTAAGGAAGAGAATTAGATGGAAAATTAGTTGTGAACATGCAACATTAGTTGTCATGGATTTCATGTACTCCTCTATACTTTCGACATATTCCAATAAAACACTAAGCAAGAATGTCAACTAAACCTTCAATTATGCAGATCAAGGTCAAAAGAAAAAAAATATTGTGAATAGGAGATAGTGGAATGATCCTTAGGAGCAAAAATTGGAATAAATGACCCAGCCAACTTATACCTAAAGATTACTTAACAAGTGCAAGAAAGACAAAAAAGCGCATGCTTGTTTATTTCTCCCTCTTACTAAGGATTTGCCTTTTCTTACTTCCCTTCCTTCACTACTACCAAGTACGATTTTTTATCACAAATTTTTTGCAAGGCCACCCTTGATTCTTATTCTCACACCATCCACCACAACAGATCTATTCAACTCCGTAGGTAAATGCCCCATGAATCGTCAACATGAATAGGATTGTAAGGCTATACACAAGTACCTCCATCTTGTTCTTACCACCCATCGTCTATCCTATTGGCACATAGGAAGTGCCAACATCTAAAAGTGTTTACAGTGTACACCATGTTAGGGATGCACTTCATGTGATGTGGGGTGCATGGTGAAACCCTAGCCCCTTTTTGTATCTTAGATTGTTTTTGTTAATTAACATTTGGAGAGCTTACTATAGGTGGATGCTTGTCCTCAGATTATGTGCTAGTGTGGGATTGACATCTTCTACAAATCACACGTGTTGAGGAGGATGGCACAATGTCGTAACGTATGGAGTTATTGTATTGAGGAAGGGCACAATGCCCTAGGAGCAAGGAACTACCTTGGCACACATGTTCAGGAGCATTGGGCACAGAGGACCACATGGCACACAGATAGAGGAGGAGCACATGGCACGAGGACACTTGACTTGGAGGAGGACTACTTGGCTAACACCTAGTTAGAGGACGCATATCTAGGAGGAGCATTGGGCTCAAGAACAACATGCTTGTAGGGCGCATCATCTTGGTGGTTGGATAAACCCTAGTGTGGCACTTATACATCCTTGTTTAGTGGAGTGCTCCATATGGGTTTGCCTTGTAGACTTAGTCTAGGGATACTTGTGAACAAAGTCCATGTTTTGTGTTGGCCTCCCTCGCCTATTCAATATAAAGGGAGGAGAGTGTCTTTGTATGAAAGACACTCATTATTCTATCTTTTTAATTGTCTTAGAGAGGTCTTGGGGCTTGTGCGATGTAAGAGAAGAAAACCTAGGGTTTGTGATGTAAACCCTAGAGGAGACATGAATATGGATGCTAGCACTAGAGATGATCTTGAGTCTTAGCATTTGCGTGATAAAAACCCTAGAGCAAGAACATGGAGAGATAGAGTAGAGGAGTCTTGGAGCTTGGTGTGATGCTTAATTTGAAGACTTGGAGCTTATGTTGATGCATTCTTGATATTCCATTGTTACATTTCTTGAAGTTTGTACCTCAGACATGTATTTCCACATTGGTTTGTGTCTAACATGTGAAAATTGTTGATGTTTTGGTAGTTGTGGGAGGTATTCCCTCTTGGACAACTTTTCTTAGAGAAGAAGAAGATTCCAAGAAGTCAAAGGAAGACCATTGAATAGTTGAAGAACACGCCAGAAAAGAATAAAGTGAAACAAAATACCACAGAAGAGAAGTCGGCCCACAGAAAAAATAAAGTAAATTTGAAGACCCAGAATAAGAAGTCGGCCCTAGATAGGCGCCCAAATAAGTATAAAATATAAGTCTGGGTCAGTTCATTTGTACAGACACAGTTCTCCTTCTGTAGTGTGCACTAGGCAGTTGCAGCAGTTTCGCTATTTCTGGTTTCTGGTTCTCTTGGAGAGTGCCCCCCACTTGCGGAAGGATATTCTTGGTGGCTCTTGCTAGTTTCTCTTGTGCACTACCTCTGGAAGAGTTGCGCTAAGGTTGTGTGGTGCTACCTAGTTTCTTCATGCTAGTTGCAGTTACAGTTGTAGTTGCAGCTACCAGTTTCCAGTTGTGCCAGTTATGTGGTGCGCTATCTTGCTCTAGTGATGCGCCTATCTTGCACCAGTTTTGTGGTGCTACTCAGTTGTCTACCCTCGCTGGGGTTTGACAAGAAGAAGAGATAAGCATTTGTTATCAGGGTTTCTTCATTGTTGGTTTTCTCTTGTCAATAGAGCTTGTTCATGGTTGTATTGGAAAGATTTTCTCTAAGAAAAGTTGGCTGGATTTTTCCCTGAGTTTGGGATTTTCCCTAGATAAATCTTTGTATCTTCTTGTGCTTATTTATCTGTTGCTTATAATTTTAGAATATGCTTATTGAATGTTAAAAGAAGATAAAAATGCTATGGGAAATCTAATGTTAACAAAACTAATGAAAATCTAACATGGTTTCAGAGCAGGTTTCCTTCAGAACAGTCTAACCATTGCAAGGAAGATTGTGAGATTTCTCACTGCAGTTTGTCGCTACACAAACCTAAACTTGTCAAGCTCGTTGAGAACTTATTATAAAGTTGTTGGGACAAATTCCATCATAGATCAGCTCGCCTAGCCCTAGCGCACCTGCTACATCTCTCAGATTGACTTTTCATCAAAATTGAATTTTTTAGGGTTTTAGGCTTGTTGACATTTTCTTGAACATTAACTTTTTGATTCAGATTTTTAACCTTTCTTGTTGTTGATGTAATGTCTCAGATTAGAAGACAAAGTTGGATGGTGCACTTGTATATAAGATGAGGGTGTTTGCAGGAGACGTACACTTGACAAAAGGACATTTATCCAAGCAGTGACAGTAGATCCAAAGGGATCTTAGATCTAGTGCACTCAAAGGAAGCCCAAGAGTTGGAGGTAGCAATGACGATGTCTCCTGCAGTATAGAACAAGTCAAATGGGACAAGCAGCAGCTAGACTCCAGGTTTTCATATTAGGTTTGATATTTTATATTGTTGCAACCTAAGTAAGTGTTGTAACTAGAATAACAGTCTTTAGAGTTCTATTACTATTGCTATCAAATGTTTAGTAACTCTTGAATATTGTTGATACGATGATCATTAAGTAAATGCTCATTGTTCAATATTAATGATGCACTTGTTTACAAGATAAATTGATCTCCTCTAGGAGATGTTCTTGTTTCTTGTTCCGGGTAGGTTACCATGGAGGAATGATTGGTCACAACACTGGAAGAGCGTTGAAGAGTGTCGTTCTTATTTTTTGTTATTGTATTTTGTTTTGGCTCTTGTCTCAGGTAGGTCATAGGTGATAGCTCTAAGAAGGAGCTATTGTGACGATTGTTCCTGTTCTTGTTTTTTATTATTGTTCTTACCATAAGAATATTGTTCTTGTCTGCTATTTTCCCTTGTTGCTCTTGTTCCGGGAAGGTCACGGGTGATAGCTCTGAGAAGGAGCTATAATGACGATTGTAGGAGGAAACAGATTAGATGGTCTCTAGCTGAGACATGGAGCAAACTATCCAGACATAGAGTTGTGTACATGACTGTACACATCCATGTAACGAAGGAGAAGATGACGAAATCAGAACCTTCTGGCAAGAAGGGTACTTATGTGGGATACAGAGTATCTCATATGGAGATTGATTGTGAGGAGCAGAAAGCTCTGAAGATGACCGTACAGATTCCTCTAGTTTAGTTGATCACTCTTCAGATCATCAGGAAGAGTTAGTAGAGCCATAAGTGCCTACCCAAAAACGTTGCAGTGACCAGGAAGAGACTAGCATGGTCACGTGATACTTCGTAGATATATGGCATTGATTAGCCATATCATGAGGAGGGGCAGATGGCTCCACCAGTGGTGAGGTAGGTGGCCCCGCCAAGAACCATCTCAGAAGGAGCTAGAATTCAGAGGGAGTCATCCCTCAGGATCCGGTAGGGAGGAGTAGCCTCCTAGTACAGCCCATAGGAGATCAAATTTCAGAGGAGGTCAGCAGATGCAGAGGGAGCAAATGGCTCCGAAGATTATATAGACTCAGAGGGAGTCAAGCTTCAGAGGGAGCATGCAGACTTAGAGTAAACCTGATCTCAAAGAAAGTCACTTGACTCAGAGGAAGACCAGATCATTCAAAGGAAGTTCCCCCTCAAATTCAGGTGGGAGAGAGAATATTCCATGACTGACAGACATGTGCCATGGGTTGAGGAGGCTAGATCGAAGCATCAGAGGCTTCGAGGAGATATGAGACCTCCTAGGAGGATTCCCTTGTTTCAGTGACGGAGGAGGCATCCAGTCAGAAGGACTGGGATATGGATTTTGCCTCAGTTCTAGAGAAAGAAAGAGACCACACAAGTTTTCCAGCTATGTGGCGTCGATGAGGAAGAACCTTCCACTTATGAGGAAGCTGCAAAGCAACAAGTGTGGAAGGATGCTATGATGATGTGTGGAAAGTGGTTCCAAGACCAGAAGGGAAGTCAGTAGTGACTTCCAAAGTGGATCTACAAGATCAAGCATGTTGTAGATGGCAGCATAGAGAAGTACAAAGCGAGATTTGTGG
>ML815763.1:4899-16193 GCA_009831015.1 Picea engelmannii
TACGGAGATGACTGAGGGTGACGCTCATCATAAACCTCTGCGTGTGTGGGGAGGACGGTAAATAAAGGCCCCCCGCCTCCCCCCGTCACCTTCTCATGCCACGTCGCGTCCCCTGCCTGTCCGCGTGTCACCCCATCCGGGGAATGTTTACATATTGCATTGCTTGGCCCCCAAAGTATTTATTGTTTGGAACCTTGCAAAACATCACAATTAAAATTACATTTATGGAAAGTCTATTTTGTGCTTGAGATTTATAATCTATGATTAGTATCATGGTCATGTATGTAAGTGTTGATGCCTTTTACCATTGGGGAAGGGTTCAACATTGAGGAAAATATTTAAGGATTTCAAAGAGTGTCCTCCTTTGTTTTTAGATAGGTGGTACTTCGCTTTATCAATGACATGTTTTTTATGGATGCTTATTAAATAATGGGGAGAACTAAAGATCCAAACCCTGCAAATATTTGATGAATATGGTTCTTTTATAATAAAATATTCTTACTAGCAACATTCACCAGCCTGAGAATGGACTAGGCGATCAAGAATAACTCAAAATAATAAGGTAAAGATGGCAATATTTAACCAAGATCAAACAAGTGAACCAACACATTATAATAAAATAGTTCAAGTCAATACAATATATTGAGAGAGAAATCACATAAACACCATGAGTCTATTGGAAGGATTCAAATCATTCATCATTTATATCATAGAGATGCATGTGTTTATATACTCAACATTCAACCTACCAACAAGAGTTCAAGGAATGATAGAAGATAATACAACTATTGAATAACCTTCGATGGAGCTTTCAAAAATAATTTAATCCTAGATATTTTGTTTATAAGTCTAGAAAAAATGTCTGCCATGAGAGGCCCTTATAGTTTCCTAATGACCTAAATAAACAAAGGAGTAGAGGTATTTGGTCACAAGGACATGGATGTGGCTCCTACCAACCTTGAAAACAAGAACCTAAAATAAGAGAATAGGGGAGGAAATCACATGGTGATATTAGTGGTAAAACCTGACAAAGATTGAATGAACATGTTGACATAAATTTTCTTCACCTATATTAAAAGCTCGAAAATTATGGTGAAGCCTATTATTTATGATTACTAAATAGCTAATAGGTCGAGACCCCTTATTAGAAAAATTCAAAAGAACTTATTTTCAATCATTTTCCTAATATTTAAACACTTTTGTTTTAAAGACAATATCATTTGCTATGAAGATCCTTGGCCTATTGATACAAGTCAGTTTTGATATGCCTTGTCATGAATACAAAAGGAGTTTTTCTAAATTGAAATAAATACAAGTGCTACATTGTTCTCTCATGCATTTAAAAGCAATCATGCCATTATTGTCATGGGATACTTCTCATAAGTTTTATGGTTCCAATCTTCAAAAGTTCTTTTATTGAAATAAACTTACTAATGGGGTTGGTATAAGTTTACAATGGTGGATATGAAACCTATGGTTTTCATACAAGTTTATATATTATAATATTAGGCCAATGGTAATGTTGTATACAATGCATGGCTGAAGTTGTAAAAGGTGTTTTGTAGGTTATTATTGCATGGTATAAAATTTTGATGATCACATGTTCCATGTAGTGTTTGACATTGATGGTAATCTTTGCATGGGATTTGTTAGTTATATTATGTGACAAGATTTTACCATTAAAGTGTTGATGTGGTATATACTATGATGCTCACCTGGCTTGGGGTTTTAACTCGTGATTGGTTATGGCATTTGGCGGAGGTGGATTTTAGTGATTTGGATTTTAGTGGGCTCGACCCAAGTCGTATAAATCAACAATCACTGTTATAAAACCCTTGCATCTAATCCGTGTTCCCATTTTTCTTCCTTTGACTATCATATATGGAATGTCGAATATATGTGTATTTTTCTTTGGATATGGTAAACCTTGTTCAGTGATAGAACTTGAACTTAGGTCTATTAATGCACAAAAAATGATATTAATGTTTGTGTTCAATATATTTTGGGTTTGATGAGTAAGAAGTTCCAAATCCAGGTCAAATAGAGTATAGATGAGTTATTTATTACTAGAGTGTGGTTCGACCCTCATGTCGAATTTGGTTATATTTGTAGCAGCTGTTTCAATTCTTGATTGAGTTATGTCTCTCGATTCGTATCCATTAATGAAACCTTGTTTTATGAGACCTTTCATGAAATTCATAACCAATATGCTATGTTTTTTTGGGTTGACAATAATTCATTTGATTGAATATTTTGATAGTAAAAGAAAAAGTTCAAACATGTGTTTTTCTTTAAAAGAAAAGAGCTACAAATCTTGTTTACTACTCACCTAGGTTCATTATTTATTGAAAGCATATAGCTAATGAGATTGAGATGAAATGATGCCCATTTTTCACAAAAAATTCAGTTTTCAAATTGATCATTAATGGGTTGACTTTTGAAAATATCATTTAGAATGAAATATATGAAGTTTAAAAGGATTTATGAACAATATTGATCCTTTATGTATATGGATGATTGTTTTAAACAATTTTGAACATATGACATTTTAAAAAGGGTATATTAAATATACCTCATACTTTTAACAATGGCATATTATTGATGATACGAGTTAGACATAGCATACATATTGTTTAAGGTTACAGTTTAAATAGAATTTAAATTATCCTTTCATACATAACATTTTGTTCGACAACACAAGTATTCCAACAGAGGACGAACACCTTCAATAACCACTCACATAACCAAATCAAAGATCAACACACCGATGTTTTCATGTGGTAAAACCCCTACGGGGAAACATCCATGGCCCCAACCAATGTGACTACTTGGAGAAGTTTATTAATGCAAAAGAAAAAGATTACAGAGAGATTTTACAATAGAGTTTCTCACAATCGATCATCGACAAATGAACCTCCATGCTCTTTAAATAGAGATCATGGACCAATCAGGTGTTAAGTCATGAATGGTCATTAAGATCGAGGAGAGTATGAACCGTTAGATCACTCTATATAGGGAACACATCGTGACCGTCATATTTCCTAACTACAAATGCATACTAATGCATACTAAAGAAACACACTTTTACCTAACGACACATTAGACCAAGTAGATCTTAACTAACTCCTACGTGTCTAAATATCCTAACATTCCCCCTTAAGAACAACTTGGGATAGGATTGAAGGATTTACAATGTTGACACGATAGGAGAAGGAAGGAGGCATTAGAACCTATCCCCCCTTAATGACAACTTCCTGAACTCCTAACATAGATTGAAGTTTGGAAAACTTCACTTCTATAAGAGACTTTGTGAAAATGTCTGCAACTTGTTCTTCTGTAGGGAAAAAGACCACTTCAATAACTTGATCATGAATGAGCTTTCTGATGAAGTGCATGTGTAGCTCAATGTGCTTTTTGTGCTGATGTTGAACTGGGTCTTTGGCGAGATTGATGGCACTCTGATTTTCGCACCAAAGGCTGGTCGGATGCTGGTGCTTGAATCCAAACTCTGAAAAAATCTATCGAAGCCACAAGGCTTCCTGACTTGCATTTACCGCTGCTCGGTACTATGCTTCTACTGAAGAAAGTGCAATATCTTGTTGTTTCTTATAGGCCCAAGTGACAGGTCCTGAACCAAGGCTGAAAACATAACCTGCAGTAGAATTCCGATCATCAGGGTTGCCGACCCAATCTGAATCTGTGAAACCAACCAATAAAGGAGTCCCCCCTGAACTGTAATGTATCCCTAATTGAACTGTACCACAGACATAGAGAAGTATCCTTTTAGCTGCTTTCCAATGGATTTCATGGGGTGTTTGCATATACCGGGCAACCATACCAACAACAAAGGAAAGATCAGGACGAGTATGAGTCAAGTATAAGAGGATACCAACTAATTGACGATACAGGGTGGCATCAACTTCAAGAGAGGTAAAGGTGGCAATAATCTTGACTCCAGACTGGAAGGGAGAAGGGGTTGGTTTAGAATCATCCATGTGAAAGTGACAGATAAGGTCACATGAATACTTAGACTGGGAAAGAAAAATTCCTTCATTGGTTTGCAAAACTTGGAGGCCAAGGAAATAGTGCAAAAAACCTAAGTCTGTCGTTTCAAATTTCTTCTTAAGGCTAGTTTCAACATGGTTTAAAAGTTTTGAGTCACTACCAGTAAGGATAAGGTCATCAACATAAAGGACAAGGATTATGAGATGGCTTCCTACTTTCTTGGTATAAACATTAGGATTAGAATGGCATCTAGAGAATCCGGTGTCAATAAGAAATCTGTCCATTTTGGCATACCAAGATCGGGGAGCTTGCTTAAGACCATAAAGAGATTTCTTAAGGCGACAAACAAGGCTAGAGTCATTTTGGACATATCGAGGAGGTTGTTCCATGTAGATTTCTTCTTTCAAATCGCCATGCAAGAAGACGGTTTTAACATCCATCTGATGGACCTCCCATTTATGTGAGGCGGTAAGGGCAAGACAAGGTGGATGTAATTCATTTTGGCTATAGGGGCAAAGGTTTCATTATAGTCAATTCCTTCAACTTGGGAAAATCCTTTGGCAACTAAATGAGCCTTGTGTCTTTCAACACTTCCATATGATGCATACTTAGTTCTGTATACCCATTTACATCTGACAAGTTTTCTTCCTTTTGGAAGAGGTACAAGATCCCAAGTATCGTTTTCCATTAAAGAACGATACTCTTCATTCATTGTTGTATCCCAATCTAGATGACCTGAAGCTTCTGCAAATGTCTCTAGATCACAAGTCTCTGAAACTTGAGCCAGAAGAGAAGAGGCTTGCTGGAACTGTTAACATGTTCGACGCTGATATGAAGGATCATCGACAAGATCACCAACTGCTTCTCGTGTTGAACGAACCCATCTAGGAAGCGGTGCAAATGGTGCTTGTTCAGGTTCAAAGGACTCATCTGGAGGAAGGTCAGCAGGTGAAGGTGGGTTTTCATCCTCACTATCATCATCTGAAGAAGAAACCAGAATAGGAACATAAGAAGGCACAAACACCGAAGATGGCTCGCAGGCCAAAGAAGGCACAACTGTCGAATTAGGCTGCAGGCCAAGAGATTTTCATAAAATTTAACATCTCTTCTAAGAATAATTTCATTACAATGTGGTTGAATAAGTATATAACCTTTGAGATCTTCCTAATAACCAACAAATATACACTTCTCACTTTTAGGCTGCAATGCTTTCCTTTTCTCATCAAGAATGTGAGCCCATGCTATACTGCCAAATACACGGAAGTGACTTACATCTGGTTTAATTTTAGTCCAAGCTTCTTCTAATGTTATATTTTTAAGAGCCTTTGTGGGAGTGCGATTGACTATGTAATTAGCATAGTTGATTGCTTCTGCCTAATACTTTAGACTTAATCCCTTAGATTGGATCATACAATTAGCCATTTCTTTTAATGTGCGGTTCTTTCTCTCAACAACACCATTTTTTTATGGTGTATATGGAATAGTGTGTTGCATTTGGATGCCCTATGTACTGCAATAACTTTTAAAATTATTGTTCACGTATTCGCCTCCATCATTTGTTCTTAACTTTTGAAATTGATGTCCAGATTGTTTTTCTACAAGGGCCTTGTAGGCCAAAAACTTGTCAAAAAATTCGCTCTTAAGTTTTAAGAAGTAAACGCAAGTACGTATGGAAAAATCATCAATGAAAGTTAATAAATAATTGCACCCAGAAAAAGAAGGAGAAGAAAATGGACCACACAAATCACTATGAACAAGCTGCAAAGGGCCCGATGCCTGCCAAGAGGCACATTTTTCATAATTGTCCCGATGATGTTTGTCGAGAACACAACTGGCACAAACACCATCTCTGCATGAAACTAGAGGAAGACCAGTCACCATCTGTTGATTACATAGTTTCTGCAATGAGCGATAGTTTAGATGACCAAACCGCTCATGCCAAAGTTTGCTCAAGTCATCGCTATGAGCAACAAAAACTGATGAAAAAGTTGATGACCCAAAGTTGTCAAACTTGTACAACCTGATAATATCATCAACAATTCCAGTTGCAAGAACATGCTTAAGATCTTTCAGATCCTTGATTACAACTTGGTGAGGTGAAACTCTACGGTTTTACCTTCACCCGAATGAGTGATTTGATAGACTGATAAAAGGTTACAAGAAAGACTTGGAACACATAATACATCATTGAAATGACCATTATCTACTTGAACTGTTCCAGATCCTACAACACTAAGAGATCTATCATCACCAACACATATTTTTTTGGTGTTACATTCATTTAGAGCATAAAATATGGCTTTATTCTTAGCCATATGATAAGATGCTCCTGAATCAATAAGCCACTCATCAGAAGAAGAAGTAGAATCAATACTGATGTTGTGATTCTTCATCGCTGCTTCTAAATCTGCCATCTTCTTGATACATTTAGACTCATCATGACCATCTTTATCACAAAAGTTGCAATGTCTGTCAGTCTTCTTATTTTTATATTTTGCTCCTTTGTCACCATTAGGAGATGAAGTTGTCTGAGTAGGTTTGGGACCCTTATGTTGCTTGTTGTTGTAGCGAGGATGTTGCTTCTTGGGATACTTGGGTTTATCTTTCTTCTTGGAAACTAAGGCTTTGTTAGAGGTACCTGTAATGCTGATCACTCCAAATTGTATAAGCTTATCTTCCTCTCTAATCAAAGCAACACAAAAGGACTCAAGAGTGGGTTTTTCATAAGATTTCCCTAGAGCCTCTCTCATGGAATAAAAGGTATATACAAACACAAAATATGCACTACCTAGCTTAGAAAGAATAAGATAGATGCTAGGCTCTTCCTCCATTTTTATCTTACATTCTTCACATAAAATTCTGAGTGTTTTAAACTTAGATAGATAGTCTCCAAGGTAAGAAAAATCACTTGGAATCAAGGTCAGTATTTTATTTTCTAATTGTTGTGCCTGAATAATATTGAGTTTACCAAACACAGATTCAATCTTGTCCCAAGCTTCTTCGGGGTCATCAGTTTCTTGAAGGTGGTACCTTAAATCATGAGAGATGGACATTCCAATTAGTCCACATGCTTCGTCACTCCTATTGTCCCATTGAATTTCTTATCATCATCAGTGGGTGCTTTTTCCTTTCCCAAGGTAATTCGGTACATGCCTTTACTTCTTAATAAATCTTCCATATGAGATTTCCATTGGAAGTAGTTGTTGCTGGTAAGCAAGACATGACTTGTAGAAGCCATCTTAAATATGAAAATAGTGTGGATTTAAAAACTAAAACTGATGATATGGATGGAAAGATCTCGAAAAGTTATGCGGTTTTAAAAAAAACAACACTGAAAACAGACTTCCGATGTGAGAGTTATGCCCTTTTAAAAAAAGGCATAAACGGTAACCAAATGACCACGTGATAGTGTAAGTTGCTTTATGAAGTGACCCATTTTTATAAAGAGAAGTGGGGATCACTTTTACAATGAACTTACTTTATAATAGAAAAACTGCATGCAAACTAAATAACTCTAAAATAAAATATTAAAGCTACTTATAGTGATTCACTTTTATATTTGAAGTGAAATACACTTTACAATTTTAGCATGAACTTTTTTAAAAAAAAGTAACAAAAGAGAGACTTGAACTCAAGACCTCTTACTTAATAAGAAACGTTTTAACCAAATGGTCTAGCAAAACATATTGTAATGGTCAGAAGGAGGATTGTTGTTGTTGTTGTTGTTGTTGAAGACGACCTTTGAGAGTGTGCTAAAAAAAAACTCTTTTCACACAAGAATTTTTTTTTGCTTCTCGATGACAACAAGGGTTAGATCTCTATTAGCTTACCCTGAAGATGCACCTTTTCCTATATGTTTCTGATTTTCCGAGATCGCACAGGGCATGAGGAAAAGAGCATACACATATCTAAAAGAGTAGAAACCCAGAAATAAATAATACAAAACTCAAATAAAACCAAAATACTACTCTGCAAAAATTTAAAAAATGTGTATTCAAGCTTTATACCTCCGGATTTGACTGTAATGCCCGTATCTTGGGCAAACAAAAACCTTTTCAAGTGAAAAGAAAAGTGTTATTGAATGAAATGAGTGCTCCAGACGCAATGGAACAGTCCTCTTAGCCCATAAATGTAC
The DNA here is from genome assembly GCA_009831015.1 of Picea engelmannii. NCBI lineage: Eukaryota > Viridiplantae > Streptophyta > Pinopsida > Pinales > Pinaceae > Picea > Picea engelmannii. The sequence continues at coordinate 13,040 of ML815763.1, forward strand.
AAAAATGACAGAAAATTGAGATGAGGCAACTCGGCTTCACGATCTTGATCTACAATAGCAGCAAGTCTTCAAACAGGCTCTGATACCATGTTCGACAACACAAGTATTCCAAAAAAAGATGAACAACTTCAGTAACCACTCACATAACCAGATCAAAGATCAACACACCGATGTTTTCACATGGTAAAACCCCTACGGGAAACATCCACGACCCCAACCAACGTGACCACTTGGAGCAGTTTATTAATGGAAAAGAAAAAGATTACATACATATTTTACAATCGAGTTTCTCACAATTGATCATCAACAAATGACCCTCCTTGCTCTTTAAATAGAGATCATGGACCAATCAATTGTTAAGCCACGGATCAATGGCCGTTAAGATCGATGAGAGTATGAACTGTTAAATCACTCCATGTCGGGAACATATCGTGACCGTCAGATTTCCTAACTACAAATGCATACTAATGCATACTAAAGAAACACACTAAGAAACACAGTTTTACCTAACGACATATTAGACCAAGTATATCTTAACTAACTCCTAAGTGTCTAAATATCCTAACACATTTTATATAATTTATACTCCTCGATCCTATTCATAAAACCCCTTCTTCCATCTTTTCCCTATCTATGTAATTTAAAGAAAAGTTCCAGTTTATTGGAAAATATGGACAACAATGACGAGCAAAGATGAATGATAGTTTACAACTTGCTCATATGATTAAAAGGCTGATTGGTTTATTAGTGAAATGTAAAGGCAAAGGTTTGAATCCGAACAATCCATTATGTAATTCTTGTCATAATTAATTTTCCACAAATTATTCCCAATCATACAAACCCCAATTCTCCATATGCTTCCTTGTTCATATTTATGAAAGAAAAATGGATTATAAAGAAATTTTCCAGAACAGATCACAAAGTTTGAATGATAATCTGGTGTGTGTGCAAAAACTCTTTTGTTTCCCTTAATTACTTTTCTTGATCATATCCCTTTTTTTATGTTGCATGGTTATGTCATTTGAGAGCCAAATTTAGTCAGGTTGACAAATAGTATTTGATGTCTTATATGTTGTGTTTTATATACTTACTAATATGGATATGGATGATATAGATGAGATTTTTCAACAGAGGAAGTAATCAGTCTGGAAACATAGGAAATAGAGCTAATAGAAGCAGAAGGCCAAATGAATTTTGGAAAAAAGGAAGGAACAAGAGAATGAGGTTCTCCATACACTTTGATGCAAACTATGAAGATTTTAATCAATGGTTACAAACATGTTACTTGAATATTGTGGGACACCCAAATTTTCAGCCTTCTTAGCCACCATTTAGTCCCCCTGTTCAACCTAATGATATTTGACCTCACCTAAGCATCACAAACATTCCTGGTCATCCTCATGTACAAATTCAGTCAATGATGGATGGAATAATCCACCAATAAATCACCCATCTTGTATTGGTCACTGGCCACCTATGACTTAATTGCTTCCTCCCCCATCTCCTATACAACGAGTTCAATCAATTGCCTCTGTAGCTTCACATGCACACTCACCTCGGCTTCCCAAAAAATACAACAACCTACTATTTCAGTTAGTTCTGATTCCTCTGAAACATTAACCTACACTATTAAATTGTTGCCACTGAGATTCAAAGACAATGTAAGAAGAATTAACTTTAATGACATGCATCTGAAAGTCCCCATGAGTGAAGAAAATAAATCCACAGGTGTTGGTTTAATCAAGGACATGGAAACAATGTCAAAGGGTAGTACACAGAAGAAAACAACTTCACACACGAAATATAACTTTTAATTTATTTTGTCATGGTGGAATATTTTGGCTTTTGAGACACTTATCTTTTGGACAAATGATATCACTATTATTATTTTGAGAAAACATAAATCGTGCTATAATTTTTGGGAGATACAAATGTTTATTAATTATGGATCATAATTATTGCAACTACGGTTATATTTATTTGTTATGATGGTGTTAGGATATTTAGACACTTAGGAGTTTGTAAGATCTACTTGGTCTATTGTGTCATTAGGTAAAAGTGCATTTTCTAGTGTGTTTCTTTAGTATGCATTAGTATGCATTTGTAGTTAGGAAATCCGACGGTCACGATATGTTCCCGACATAGAGTAATCCGACCGTTCATACTCTCCTCGATCTTAACGACCATTGATCCGTGGCTTAACACCCGATTGGTCCATGATCTCTATTTAAAGAGCATGGAGGGTCATTTTCCGATGATCAATTGTGAGAAACTCTCTTGTAAAATCTCTCTGTAATATTTTTCTTTGCATTAATAAACTGCTCCAAGTGGCCGTGTTGCTTGGGGCCATGGATGTTTCTCCATAGGGGTTTTACCACGTGAAAACATCAGTGTGTTGATCTTTGATATGGTTATGTGAGTGTTTACTAAAGGTGTTTGTCCTCTGTTGGAATACCTGTGTTGTCGAACATGGTATCGGAGCCTGTTTGAAGACTTGCTCCTGTTGTAGATCGAGATCGTGAAGCCGAGTTGCCTCATCTCCAATTTCTATCACTTTCGTACATTTTTGGTTTGAGAGGACTATTCCATTGCATCCGGAGCGCTCGTTTCAGTCAGGAACACTTTTCATTTCACTCGAAAAGGTTTCTGTTTGCCCAAGATACGACCATTATAGTCAGATCCAGAGGTATAAAGCTTGAACACACATTTAATTTTTTTTTTTGCAGAGTAGTATTTTGGTTTTATTTTGGTTTTGTTTTATTTATTTTCGGGTTGCTACTCTTTTAGATCTGCGTATTCTCTTTGCCCCGCACCCTGTGAAATCTCGGCAAATCAGAAACAGATAGGAAAAGGTGCATCTTCCGGGTAAGCTAACCGAGATCTAACCCTTGTTGTCATCGAGAAGCGAAATTATTTTTTTGTGTGAAAATAGTTTTTTTTAGCACACTCTCCAAGGCCGTCTTCAACAAAAACAACCCCAATCCTCCTTCTAAACATTACAATATGTTTTTCTAGATCATTTGGTTAAAAGTTGCCTTATTAAGTAAGAGGTCTTGAGTTCAAGTTTCTCTTTTGTTACCTTTTTTGAAAAAGTTCATGCTAAAATTGTAAAGTGTATTTCACTTCAAGTATAAAAGTGAATCACTATAAGTAG
>ML815763.1:35652-54247 GCA_009831015.1 Picea engelmannii
AGCCCCTGAATCAATTAAAATAACAAGGGGTCGGTTGTTAATCATACCTTCCACTTCAATCATGTGCGATTGAAATTCTGCTTGCTTGTTGTCCAGGGCTGCATAGATCCTCAACATTTTTCTGCCCATATCCTCCACTGTTTCAGCTTGCTGAATAGTATGTATAGTTCTTGCCTTACCATTTTTATGGGGACAATCTCTGTACTTGTGGTTTCCTTGACAGCCCCAACACTGAATGGGTGTCAGTCTCTGTCTTTGTGCACCCTCTTCAGTCCTTCTCGGCTCTCTAAATGATGGCTGTCCCTAAGGACTGTTTCTGAAAAAGGAAGGCTTGCTTCCCTTTTGCCTCTGTTCCTTCTTAAACTTCCTCCGATCATTCCAAGCCTTTTGAAAGGTAGGCTTTTCTCTTTGCTGTTCATATGGTCATTTCACCCTTCTTATGGTTTCTTCCATGGTCTTAAGATCATCGTATTGAATCTTGTCACCAATGGAAGGTGGCAGTCCACTCAGATACCTCTGAATTTTAACAGCCTCGTCTGTGATGAATGGAACATACTTCAGTAGTTCCAGAAAATTTCGTTCATACTCATCAATGGTCATACTGCCCAACTTGAGTTCAAAGAACTGCTTCATCTTTATGTCATAGTATCTTTTAGTCAGGGATTTCTTCTCGAAATACCTCTTAAACTCCTTCCACGTGACCTCTTTCTCTCTGATGTGATGCACCTGCACAAACTGATCCCACCACATGGATGCTTTTCCTTTCAGTTGGTACATTGCAATTCTTCCTTCTGCATGGGCAGAATAATTCTGCAGTTGGAAGTATTTCTTCATGCCAAGCAACCAGGTCTCGACATATTCTTCCTTCTTATGTTCTCCATCGAATGTTGGAGGCTTAATCTTGTTCATTTCCCCTTTCAATTCACCCTTTCCAGATTTTCGGTGTCTTCTGGAAGGGGACGGGCTTGAACTACTGTGTGTCTCCTTACCAGAATGCTTCGGGGAGAGACGGTAATGTCTGTCACCACTCCTCGATCTCCTTCTCCCCTCAAGGGTTCTGACACTTCTTGATCTACTTGTGTCACTCCCCTTTTCCAATTTCTTTTCTATTCTTTCCAGGCTCTTCAACAATTTTGAATTGAATTCACCCTGCCGATCCTGGATTTTCATGAGCTTTCGGCTATCAGCTAGGAAAGCCTGGGCATCTTTCTGCAATCTTTCTATGAGTTGCATCATATGTCCTTCTTTATCCATCTCTTTTCTATGCCCATTGGAGTTCGATCCTTTGACTCCTAAGTTAACATCCTTTCCTTCCCGTTCGTCTTCCATTTAAGGGGTAATATGCACTCTTCCCCACTCCATACTCGGCATTGATTAACTGGAGTTCTGGCCTTTGTTGAATTCTGCACACGCACTGTGAAATTAAATTTGAAATTTGTCAGGACATTAAACTTCAAGAACAATCCATGACATTTATAACTAATATGAACAAGAACGAAAGACATTTCAACTTCACAAAGTTTTCTAAGCTTTGTCTGGCTCTGCAATTTTTGGGGTTTCAGAACTTCGGAATCTTGGTCCATGAAGATCCGACGGTTAAATATACGAAACCCAAGTCACCCTTTTGCAACTCGCAATCTCGTGAGTTCGTGAGTCGAAGACCCTCGACTCATTTCCTCTAACCGCCGATACCCGAGATGCGACAAAGGTATGGCTCTTTTCTTTGTTAGTGCCCTCTCCACATGTAACCATAGGCTAGGCTTAAATGTCAGCACCTATCGCAACTCACACCTTCGTGAGTGTGTGAGTCGAACTCTTGTGCCTCCCATTGCGATCTTCCGAGACGCGATAGGTCAACGCTGAGCTGACTCCTCCCTCGACAGACTTCCTCTACTCGAAACCTCGCAACCTCGCAACCTCGCAACCTCGCCGGTTGAACCGTCGAGCTTTCACCCTCCTACTCTGTGAACCCCTGAGATGTGAGAATTCAACGGAGTGTCGACTCCCATGTCCACCTGTCGACCACGCGGGTCCCACCTTATGCTCTGCTACGTGACCACACGAACCTCATCTCTCGGCACTTCGCGACTCGCGAATCCTAATGCCAATACTTTGAAACTTCTTGCGGCGAGATCCCAAGGCTTCGTGCCACTTGTATTCCACTCACCGGCCTTGTTATGGCCCACACTGTCCTCCAACTATCGGGGTATCGCTTCTCGCAACTTGGAGCACCCAACTCCCGGACTCTCACCTTGCGAACCTCCGAGTTCGCGAGATCCCTTGATCTCTGCCACCTGTCCTCCTCAGATGGACGATCCTGATTCTCTCATGACTTCGCCACTCGCGAAGTCGAAAGACTTCCCCTTCTGACCCCCGATGTCTGAATCCCCGATATGGGCGATCTTGTGACACGTGTCCTCCATCTTTCAGACGGTTTAGATCTGTTTTGGAGCTTTCGCCCATAGTTTTTGAGGTTTAACCTTCAGACACCTCCCGGTAGATCCAACGGCTGTCGGGTTTTTCGTCCGAGATCTGACGGCTCATATGGTTTCTAACTAACTTGGGATTTCGCATATCGCGATTTCCACACCCTTCTGCCATTTCCAAAGGAATTTTAATCCTTACGCACATTTTTCCAGATTCGATGGTCACGAGGGCTCGCCTTCTGTCTTGAACGGATCCTAAGGTTCTAACACCATTGGTGTAGAGACCTGTCTCCCCATGGCCGTAGACCACATTGGCTACAGTTTCACTGCACCGCTAAACCTCCCGAGTTCTTAATAAAACTCGTCATGTGTCTCCTTGACGCGTCAGAGCAAACCAGGGTCCGATATTGGTCCTCCCGACTCAATTTTCCCTCGCATTCTTAGTCCAAAGACCGCTCCACTCACCCATCTAGGATCAGTGTCGAAACCTTCGCTCTGATACCAATTTGTAACACCCCTTTCCGCTCATCTACCCAAGGATGCTACACACTACTGGATAGTTAAGTCAGATTTATCTGTAGCACACCTTGGCTACTGTGTAAGTGATACTACACGGAAAACACATTCTCATTCATTGATAATTGCATGCATTTAAGCAATGAAATAGATTTATTCTCAGAGTAAGCATAAGAGTCATTTTTAGCATAATACTCCATGGAAATTACATTAATGCAAATACACAATAGAATGCATGATCATTTTAATACACAGAGATACAAAGCATATTGATAAAATGTGATAAAACATAGTTAAACACTTATCTTGTAACAGTGGTGAAATCCACCAACCAAGTGCAGGCCTTCCACGAACCACCCATCCTTAGACCACACTGCTCATCAACTCAGTAGTGGATCACCCCCGAGCTGGGACTGAGCTCCACCCCAAGGCAAGGAATTCTAGGCTAGGCCGAGGTTACAGGGAAACAACACAGAAGTATCTGAAAAGGTTCTTCCCAAAGATTCCATCTTACGCCCACTACTACCAGACTCTCATTCCCCACATGCCTGTTCCTCCCAGGAGTATACACCTTCACACGCACAGTCCATCGGTGCTAAAATCCCTCTCCGGGTCTCGGAAACAGGCCGGATCAGGAAGTCTCAGAGCCTGAAGCTGGTGCTGGACACTCTTTGGAAGAAACCTCTTCCAACAACATCCACCTCCCTCACCTAGAGAGAGATCACACACAGGCACAATTACCACCTGCACTGGACAACAATTCACGCGCTAATCCATATCTGAATGACCACTACAGTCAACCGGGAATACAGACTCAAACTTCTCAAACAAGCTCAGCAATGGTGGCAAGGTCTCACGGTGTTGATTTTCGGAATTGCGTGAGAAGCAATTTCCACAGGGAATTTACACAGATTCTCTGGTGCAGAATGGGAGGATGAATCAGGCTTTTCAGCAACTGAACACAACCTTCTCGGCTCTCCCCATAGAGGGTGTACATGGGTTTGCAGAGACATACACAGGCTCTCTCGTTCTCCCCCCGGCAGAATGGCCGTTTTCCCTCCGCCCTGCCCAGGATAGACTCACGCTCTGGTGTCGGGAATGCGTGACAGACAATCCGTGCCAGTGTCAACGCAGGTTCAGACGGTTCAAAAGATGTACGAGGGTGTTTCTGCAGGGGTTAGATCCGTTCCTTCTGGCAGTCCCTGAGTCGAAATGGAGAAGAGCACCCCCAACACGGCTCATCGCGGCTTTCTATTGCATGGTCAGGGTTGACACTTGTCGCCCATGCGACTGCATGCGTTTTGGCAATGTGCGTGCCTCCCACCATTTGGAAATCCCATGTCCTTCAAAAGGACTTAGGTTAAAACATATAATGCACTTCTCTTTTGGAATAATATTAAAATATTATTCCCAAGGCTTAAGCCCTCTAGGCTCAACACTTAGCCCCTTTTTCCCACCTCCAGCCCCTAATACCTTGCCCACTCTGTGGATGCTCAGTCCCCCTTCACTCATTCATCGTGGTCAGTCTGCACCTGGCGGTGTTTATATTTCATTGATCATTTTGCATACATACAAGTACATTAGCAGGCTCTTGGCCTTCAACACTTAGGCTCTTTGGCCTAACAAACACTTAAGCCTACCAATTATACAAAACTTGGCTCACCAGCCTATAAAACATAATTACAATTCCTTTCAAAACATGGTTTACAATGGGGCTCGGCCTTGGGGACACTACAGAAATGGTTTCTTCTCTTATTTTCTCTAAGTCTTCTAATTGTTTCTTCAAGCTTACAACTGTCTTTCCATAACTACCTAATTCACTTCTTAGTTTTTTACGCGTGTCTTTGAGCTTTCTATTTTCAATCTCAACATGCTTCATTTTTTTAAGATTTTCATATTCTTGTTGAATCATTTCTGCTTCATGATTTTCTTCTTGTTCATTTGAATTTTCTTCTTTAGTGTCATCTCTTTCAATCCTTGGATGAGGACATTCAAATTCAACATGTCCTACTCCATCACAATTAAAGCAAAAGAACTGACCTCTATTTTCTTCATTGAAATCTTAGATGTTGCAATTTGCTTCAACTTCTTCTTCTTCTTCTTCCCTTGCATAAAGGTCTTGTAGTTTGTCCCAAATATCTTTTTCTAATGCACATGATCCCACCTTGGATTTCACTAAATATGTCAATCCATCCAAGATGGTATCTATTGCCAATTTGTTGTTCCTTTTTTCTTCCTTCTGAGCTGTAGTCTTTGGTTTCTTCAAAGCATTGTATCCTGAAGCAACTGAGAACCAAACATCTACCCCAAGAGCTTTCAAGTAAGTTTCCATTATATTACTCCAGTATTCAAAATTTCTTCCATCAAATGGTGGAATCCCATTTGAAATGTTGTCTTCCATTTCTGCATAGGATCTTCCTTCTAGTGGTTAAACTGTACTGAAGGTAACCTACTCTGGTACCAATTGTTTATACTGAGAGGGGGATGAATCAATATCAAGTACAATTTAAAACCTTTTTCAACTTATAATTAAACCATTCAATTATATCCAATGAGAAATGAACAATAGTATAAGAGTTACACCAATACACCACAATACACCATGCACAATATATGAGAAATAATCAATAGTTATTGTTCAAGGGAAGTAATGACTTCCAAAGGTAGCTACAACTTCCAAATGTAAAGGGAGTGATAAACCTCCAAGAGGAATATAGAATCCTCCAATATCAAGAGATATTTGAACTCTCCATCCTTTCCCCTTCCTTCCACCCAAGAATATATGAGAGATAATAGAACTTTACATTAAATCATCACCATCAACCAACCATCACATAGAACCTGATAATGCTTCCTGAGACTTATTCAATTTATGCAATTATTCAATTCTTGGAATACTCTGATCCTGTAGATAATATTGCTCAATGTATTCTTTGAAACTTCTCAAAGTTTCACTCCTTGAATCCTCTCCAAAAATAAGTTATAGAGAGAATGGTAGACCTTGTTCAATTTTGGTTTATTCAGGAGACCAAACTTGTACATAATTCTCCATGCTCAATATTTAACATTAGATTCTGAAACTCACACACAAGAAACTAAAGTCCATAATATTTCCAATGCAATTTTTCCCACTTCATTTGGATTCTCTATGAATAAGTTATGACTGTTTTACCCAAAACACCTATTTATTGACCAGCTTCAGGACTAGTAAAAAACCCTATCTTCCATAGAGTGTATCTCCATAATTATAGCGAATAAAGAGATGAAAATTTTACCAAAGGTACCTTGATATGTCTTCTCAATACCATAGCAATTTAACCATCTGAATCGTTCTAGAAAAAAAAGTTATAGTGAAAATGGTAAGATGATCTGAAAATAACATACCATAGAACACATCACCAAAAGACTTCATCCTCCCTTGAAACCCGGCCTTTTTTACTTATGATTTCCTCTAAAATTCGACTTGTGTGTCAAATGAATGTATAATGATATGTATTTATACCATTTATGTCACTTCCTTTTAACATTAGGGTCAACCTGACACTTTCTTATTTTGTAATTCTTTTCTTTAATTATCTTCAGGGCCTACATGTACTTCCTTCTTCAATTCACTTTGTCATCTTCAAAAATTCATTTCTCCTCAACCATGAGGATCCACGTGATGTGCCACATACCACCATAAACAACATGATGTATACTATCCATCCATGGGTGTTGTATCTGCATGTGCATTGTCCTTTATGTCCAAATACCTTCATCAATATTGCGGTCCAAAACCCATGACTAGGGTTGACATCAATGACAACAAACAATCTTCCAACAGTATCAAGCAAGGCACATTGATGTAAATTCCCACTATTTATAGCGAGGGAACCTGCCAGTGATGATTTCAATCCCCAAGGTAGCAAAAATATCTTTAGATCCTTCTCCCAAAGCAATATTTGTTGAAGTCAATGGGAGGGAACCCGCTGGAATGAAGGAATTAAGGCATCCTCCATCATCCAACACGAGGGGTGGTGGAAAGCCAAATATTTGGAAGATATCAGACAACGAGACTGATACTTGTGATGATGAGACTCGACTTGGGAAGGCCAACTTGCAAGGTCAAATACTAATTACAAAATGGTTGACATAGGTTGAAAACCTTCCCTTGAACATAAGCACAACACATTATGTCACCTAGGAAACATGACTTTTAAACTGGGATACAATTGTGATACAAGAGGTATAAAAAAACACTCCATATAGTTGGAAGAATAACCAATCGAGGGAGAAAAAAATCAAAGGGAGAAAAAGTCTCTTAAAGCCATACTAAACCCAAAATGATGAGATATCGACTCAAGATTAGGCTTTGTTCAAGGGTGGCAAGACTGTTGCCAACAAAAGAGATTAGATGCTTTCCCATTCTTTTTGGTTTTTTTCTTTTTTTTTTTCTTTTTCATGTTATAGAAGCTTGGAAAAGAATAAAAGAATGCTTATAGTATAGTGGAGGAAACAAGTGTCTCAGGAAAGCAAACTAGTTCCAGAGCATAAGGAACATACCTATGCTCAATGAAAGGAAAGCATGCGCATGATAAGGGAACTCGATGAAATGTATCCTCCAGGGATAAGGTGTCAAGTCACAAAGGAATAAATTGCAAGGCTGGGAACTGATAGGAATGCATAGGCAATGGTTCAACAAAAAAATGTTCAAGCTGACATTAGTCCTAAAAGTGTGAGTAGTAAATAGGCAGATGTAGATACGTCTCAACTTTGGAAAGTAAAATTCCCATAATGGTCTTTTTCATAAGTTTAGTCTCCAAGGCCCGAAAAGAATAAAATCATACCAAGGAGAACTCTTCTGGTAATAATAGGGTTAGAGTATTCCTTTTTCATATATAGTCCAATTAGTCTGGAAAAGGGTTAACATTATACTGAAAGGACACCTCTTCAAAACCTTTTTAATGAGTGTGACATAAACAATATCACTTGGCTATCTTTTAAATTTTAAGGAATCTGAAAAGAGCTTAAATATGGACTCCCTCGTCCTTTTTCATAAATTTAGTCATGTAAGATAAAAAAAGTATAAAACATAACTTAGGAGAACTCTTCTATCCCATAGACTAGAGTATTCCTTTTTTGTAAGTATCCTTGTCTAGTCCAAAAAAGGGTTAAACTTACACTGGACAAACTTTCCTTCAGATCCATTTAATGAGTGTACAACGAACAATGTCACTCGACAATATTTCAATTTTAATGAGTCCGAAAAGAGATTAACTATGGACTCCATAATGCTGGTTCCTTCAAGTCCATTTAAGAAGTGTACAAGGAACAACATCACTCGACAATATTTTCAATTTTAAGGAGATCGAAAAGAGCTTAACTATGGACAATGTAATGCTTTTGGTGAGCAGCATATAAGGTAGGGGTCCCATGGGAAAAAGACCAGAACGAGAAAGTGTAAGAAGTATGAAGTTCAAATGCAAAATCATGGTGGGACTAAACAGGACCCCTGAGCCTAGAAATAGACTTGCAACATGAGCGCCAAAATGAAAAAGGATTCTATACTAGAGTGCTCATGGAAGGTAGGATCTACGATCAATTGAACGATGTTTTAAGCAGAGGGAAAGGTTTCACCATTCATTGATGGGGTTGACCCTAGGTTTAGATGAAAATGGTAACTGAGAATGCAATAGTTCGAGTGAAATGCACCCTACCTAAATTCCAGTTATGAACACATTACCTACGCAGAGTCTTGTAAAAGAATCGACCAATAAAAGTGTCGGAGAAAAAGTCTTAAGACCTGCAACAATGAGGATAATGCTAAACAATTTGATCATTAGTTGAAAATTTGGAGAAAATTAAGAAACTTTAGAAAGTGGGTAAAATTTTAATTAAATTTGTTATAATTACTCAATTACCATTCTATTTTTACCATTTCACCCAAAAAATTACCAAATTGACCAAAACCTAGGAGAGGAAAATCATGAAAACGCGGAGCTTGGAGAAAATCCACCACTTGACACCCACAATAAGTAAGTAATTCATCCTTGTCTTGCATTTAAACTCTTTATTTTGTCCATTTTCTCAAAAAATCAAGCTTAAAGTTGCTTTTAAAAACTCGTATCTGTGCATCTGCAGGCTACCTTAAGGAAACCCGCAAATGTTCATAGTTGGTGGAAACACCAGTCACGAATATCTGTCACTATTCTAAAGAAAAGGCATGGATGCGCAGAAAGGAATTTGAAAAATAAAAGACTAACTCAAAACTCTTTGGAAAATGACAGGATGTCCATCCTCTGGAGAGAATGTGAACATGAGGAGGTTGATCGAGTGATGTTTGATAATGATGAGGCCAAGCAAGCTCTATGTGCTTGCGAAATGTACAAATTATTCCAAGTTAGCGACATGAGAGCACAAAGGATATTACTGAATCTTTTAATTGACTACTGGAACTCGCATGTAGATGCATTCATGCTCGTCAGACAATATTTGACCATCACAGTTGAAGATATTTATTTCATTACTGGCTTATTGAGGAGAGGGGAAGTACCAAACTTCCAATCTCGGGGAGGAGGTCAGAGTCAATGATTTTATCAACGAGTATTGCATCACCGACACCGAGAAGAGTGGCTCACAAGTTCCAATTAAACAAATAACTAACTTGAGCCTCCAAGTCATTCTATTCACCTTGGTTTGTATTGTGGGATCCAACTCTTTACTCTTGGCTTCACTAGCACAAATGCATTATGGGGTTAAATTCCTATGCCCTATGATGCATGATTGGAGTACAACTATGATGAATAATATGAAAGCATAGTTAACAGTCTGCAAGATTAGAAATGCCAAGAAATTTTGCTTCAGAAGTGTCCTATGTACTTTCTTCTTCAAGCAGGTGCCCATGATGAGCCTGCGTACATAAATACGAGGACACTTGTGACCATGACCAACCATTGTCTGTTGGACCGAGCTCATAGCTCGTTTAGGAGGTGTACAAATGTCCAACCCCTTCTATGATGCCTTCTTTGGTTGGTGGGAGTGACAAACTCCTTTTATCGAGGACTACCCATATGTGGGTATCGACTTCACCAATGATCTAGATGTCACAATACCTGTGGCAAATGAGCCTGAAGACATAGGTAACGTTTCATTTTTGTGTTTTTTAATTTTTAATTTTCAGAAAATATAACCAATTATCTTTTTGTGAGATCCAAATTATTGACAAGTACCTTCCTTCTATGCAGATAGAGAACCTGTGAGATCGACCAATGTCCCACGACATAGATGGCGAGGCAGAGAGGAGGTAAGACCAAGCGACGACACAACTAGGACTTTGCGTAGTGTGGGACAAAATTTTGAGGCCCTCATGCGCAATGTGCCTATGGCATCCATTGACGAGCTCCCCATCGCCATGCAACGACCTATCATAGGAGTACCCAAGCCATGGGTTTGATTATTCTGGCGTTTAGCAAACACCGTAGTTTGTTATGATATGGTGCATCGACCTCAGGCCTAGACATATTATGTTCTCATAGAAAAATTTTGTACTTTTTACCATTATATGACTTTCAGGGGCTAGGAGGCCCCGTACTTTGTACTTCGATGGATCTCATTTTGATATATATATTATTTTTTGCGTGTTATACACATTTTGTGTTTTACTTTGCAAAAGTATATATTTACATGTGTCTGTGTGTGCTTTACTTTATTGATGATACACGTGCCAATATAACAGATAATTATCATAAGCATCATCTAACTCATTGGCTCTCAGAACATGCTTATGAGTAATAAACTCAAAAGAATGTTCCAGAAGACGTGCCCTAAGGAAAAACCATAATATCACCAGATCTTGAACTTGATATACACCATTAACTGTAAAACTACCAATTGTGAATTCATGAACACTTAAAGGTGATAAATACCATACGATAATGCATCTCATAAAATCTCAATAACAACGCTATATTCAACAACATTTTTGGTAGTTTCCCTGAGATACGCACCTCCAACGGACACTAACTACCTAGAAGGTGAATAAATTACCCAAGAAACATATGCTAGGTGTCGAGTATGGTGATTGGAGCCATCAGTCAATCCGAAGTAAATTAACGACTCCTCGAGCATCTGCAACACAACATAAGAACATCAATTACTAATGAAACAAAATGACCAAAGACACAAACAAAGCTACATACAATATACACAATAAAACACAAGGGCGCTAATGCTCAGAACCTTAGGACTAAGCATAATACTTCTTCAAGTAGAGCCCATTTCTAGGCTCCGACAACACATTTCCTTCAAAATTCGCAAGCTCACAGGATCCTTTCTCTAAAACCCATTGCACAACGTAAGGACTGAACATTCTCATCGATATGTTCAAGATAAACTAGGCATTCTTCAATTTGAGTTGTTTCTGGAAGGAGCTCAAATGCTATCTTGAGTGAATGAACTTCACATCTAATAGGAAAAACTGTTTCCACTCCATGAATGAGTTGGAATGGTGAGAAGCCAATGGAAGTTTTGACTGAGGTTTGGTAAGCCCACAAGGCTAGGTAAAGCATCAAGTTCCAGTTCGTTCGAGTTGAATTAAATGTTCTTCTTAGTATTGTTTTCAATGACTTGTTGATGGATTCAAATTGACCGTTAGCCTAGGGATAGTAAGAAGATGAGTGTTCCTTCATAAACCCCAGTTTCGATACTAACTCTGACATCATGCGGTTATGGAAGTGACTACCATGGTAAGTGAAAATCTCTCTCAGAACCCCAAACCTAGCTATAACCTGATTAAATATGAATGGTGTTGTTTTCTCCCCATCATTAGAAAAAGTTGGCATAGCCTTGGCCCACCTAGTAAAGTAATCAACATCTATAATGATGTAACGATGCCCCCTAGCCAAATCTGGGTGGCATGTCATAAAATCAACCCCCACTTGGTGAAGGGGCCAACAATGATGACGAGAAACATAGGAGAAGGATGTGCACACATTTTCTTACTAAAAATTTGGCATGGATGACACTTCTTGATCGCTTCAACACAATATTTAAAGATCGTAGCCTAAAAATATCCTATGCACAATTTTTTTTTGGTTGTCGCCAACCTAGACAAGTGACCACCACATGCTCCACTATGGTAGTCGTTCAGAACAACCTCTGCTTCTTCAAGAATTAAGCAACACCGAAGGATCGAGTCCACCCCTTTCCAATACAAAGTTTCAGCGATAATGAGGTAGTTTTTTTCCATATATCAGATCCATCGCCACTCATCTCTCGAGAAATTTGGAGGGAACTTCAAAGTTTGGAGATATATAAGGATATCTCCATACCACAAATCGAACGAATAGATGAGGAAAATGTGATCATATGTATAAGAGTCCTTTGTATCGCCTTGCTCATTCTCTACCAAAAACTCTGATATCAACTCAACGAAGACTAAAGAATTCTTATATTTCATAGATGCAAAGTCCAAATTGAATTCTTGAAGCACAACAATCCACTTGTTGTACTTCCTGCCAATAATTCTCCTAGTCAAAACATATTGAAAGGGATTGACTGCGACAATAACGGTTGTCTTTCGTAATAGAATATAATGTCAGAGCCACTAGACAACATGAAAATCCGCCAACGCCAGCTTCTCCACATGCAAATATCTAAGTTCAAGATCCACGAGAGCGCAGCTCAAGTAATAGATGACGTGCTCTTGGAGCTCATCATCCTCCTAAACTAGAACCATGCCAATCGAAGACTCAACTGCTGCCAAATATAACAAGTAGTCTCGATTGTAATTAGGGGGACTCAACAAAGGAGTCAAAATCAACTCTTTCTTCAAAGCATCAAAATAATGTTGTGGAGCTTCGTCCCAACAAAATGGGACCCCTTTCTTCAAAAGGCACATAAATCCCTTTGTTATATTTTCATATTTTAGAATAAAACGCATGAGGAAATTTGCCTTTCCTTGTAGACTCTGAAGTTGTTTGATTGTACACAGGGGAGGAAACTGAGTTATTGCCTCAACCTTCAAAGGGTCAACCATGATCTCTTTTGTTGAACCGATGAATCCCAAAAGACAGCCAGAGGTCACACAAAATATACACTTGTGTGTCTTCAATCGAATCCTATAGAAACGACATCGCACACAAACTAAGTGGAGATGTAATAGATGTTGGGCCCTACTGAACGAGTCGGCCATGAGATGGTCTAAGTATGCCTCCACAATTTTCTTCAAGTCATGAAAGGAAAACATTATGGTCTGCTGGAATGTCGCACCAGTGTTTTTAAGACCAAACAACATTTTTCTGTAAGAGAACGTAACCTAACGACATATAAAGGATGTATTGTGTTGGTCTTCCTGATGAATTTCAATTTGGTTGTAGCTAGAAAAACCATTCATAAAATAGAAGATCTCGCTTCCCACACAATCATCCAAGATCTTATCAATGAATGGTGTGGGGAAGTTGTATTTAGGATATGCCAGTCCCTAAAATCCATGCAAACATGGATCATACTCTGCTTCTTATCCACGGGAACAGGGTTGGAGACCCATTTCGTTAGAGGAATTGGGTAGATAAATCTTGCATTGAGAAATTTTTCAACTTCCACCTTTATTGCTGCTGCCTTTCTTGGGTTCATAGGTCTCAACTTCTATCAAACCGATTTTACATTCTCATAGGTTCCAATCTCATGCTGAACAATTCGAGGATCAATGCTAGGAATTTTCGTATAAGACCATGTGAACCCATCTCAAAATTCCTTAAAGAGTGTTGTATATTGAGCGATTTCATCCTGTGCACATTCTGCTTTGATAAATATGTTTTCAACAACTTCGAGATTCTTAGAAATGTTAACTGGAATCATTTCCAATATATTAGCCATGTTTCCTTTAACGTAGATGTCATGTCTAGCCAAGGGATTGAATACTCCATCAACACTTCTAACAATGGCTGAATTGAAGTTTTCATTTTCAACTCGAATGAGCTATGGGAGGAAATACGATATATGTTGCAAATCCTCCCATGGCCTTTTGCTTCCATCCATCGCTTCGATAATTGCATCGTCTGATGGAAAGATGATATTTAAATAGTCTTGAGAATTCAAAGAGTTTTCAGCCTAGATAGGTTTAGGAAAGAGATCATCCTCCTCCATGACAATTGGAGTCTGATCTGGGTCTGCTGAATGGATCGATAAGATATCTCAACTGCAGACAAAGGTTTGGCCATTCCATCATGAACTCGACCTTCGACCACACTAGATGGAAAAGGAAGGGTCCATGGGTCCTATATATACGACGTTCTAAATGAAGCGACCCTATTAACCAGAGTAGCATGAATGTATGAATTCGGTGCGGGGATATCAAAATATCCCATTAGTAATGGGTACATCCCACAATTGATTCTCTTAGTGGCCACATAAGAGTTTTCAATCCAAGGGGCCATAGATCCAAAATAAATTGCCACATCAGAAAGGTTGGATTCCACTCAATTGAAAGTCACGATCCTTCCCTCATGGGGAAAGCATATAATGAGAAAAACTATTGAGACAAAAATTGTCATGGCGTAGGTCCAACTTCTTCCTAACAAAATATTATATTCGAATGACGCATCGACTACTTCAACCTCTACACAAACAAAATTCCCCCTAGCGTGACTATACATGAAGGAATCATACCATGTGGCTGAAATGAGCATTCGTCAAAAGTAGTCAAGAGTGTAGGAGAAGGGGTAAGTTCATGATAATCGATGGCTTTCCAACATGACAAAGATATCACACACGTGGAAGCTCCTTCATCAACAACAATTCTCTTAACTAAGAGATTGTTGCAAACAATCCCTATTTGAAAGGCTACGTGATATGGAAGGTGTGGTTTCACATTAGTAGTCTCAAAATTCATAATGAGATAAATAACATAGTCTGTAGCTTCTATGGAAGATAACAACACAATACACTGGGAAGGGAAAGTTTGGAGAACCTCCAAAGCGGACATGGCACAAGGCATATGAGATAAATCTTCCACAATTGAATAATTGGGAGCGACTCATGCATTAGGGTTATGCGTCATCCTTTTGTAAATTCCCTTTGGTATGCATGGCGTTGTTTCTTTCTCAAGCCTCTCTATGTGGAGAGGGGATTAATCCTCTGAATTTTTCTTCCCTTTCTCAGTCGACTAAGGGTTATCATAGTTTTGATTTCTTGTCGAAAAGTCTACATCTTTTAGCTTCAAGGAGTTAAGCATGTTTACCACTCCTTTATATCCATCAGAGGAGGAAACACTCGACATGCCCCCTTATGGGTTGAAGTTGGAAGAGATAGATTGCAAGTTCTACCCATACAAAAAATGGTTTTGCAACACAACAGGCTGTTGCTATTGATTCAACTTGATAAGACACTGGGCATCTTCCATTCTGCTAGTGTACGCTCTAGGTTGGGAATCTCATTCTTGGGTTCTTCTTATAGTTTTTAAATCCTGGGGATTTAGTCCCCCTTTTTTTTTTTCTGAAATCTCGAACTATTCTTCTGTTTCCATCCTTCACGAGGTTCTGTTCGATGTCCGAACTGTTCATGACAATAGGTTGCCTTTCAGATAGTGCCTTCTAGGGTCTTTGGCTCATCAAATTCAATTCTGTTCTGATAGTCCTTGGGTAGTCCGCTGATGAAGCGTTGCACCTTTACCTTTTCTGCTTTTATATAAGGTAAATACCTCAAAAAATTGAGGAATTTGTTGACATATTATTCTATAGTGAGTTTCCCCAGTTTGAGTTCATAAAACTCTTTAGTCTTCTCGTCGAAATATTTTTTCGACAAATACTTCTTACGGAAGTATTTCTCAAATTTCTCCCAAGACAGGTCCTCTTCGTGAACCCATTTCACATTCTTAAGGTCTTCCCACCAAATGGAAGCCCTTCCGTTCAAGTTGAAGGTGGCCACTCGGGCCTTCAAATTTTCTGAGAAGTCATGGACTCTGAAATACTTCTTTAGTTCAAGCATCCAAGCCTCTGCTTCCTCTCCCTTCTTTATTTCACTGTCAAAGGAGGGTGGTTTGGCCTTCCTGAATTATTTGAATTTATGACCCTTGGAAAGCTTTCACTTTTTTTGTGTTCTTCGGGTAGAAGAACTAGTTCTGCTGCTAGAAGAGCCCTCCGAACCACCAACTTCCTTCCCAGAGGAATCCTCCACTGCTTGTCCTTTACTTCTGGGATGGACCTTTTTCAAGGTGCTCCTCTCAGTGTGGCTATTGATATGGCCATGTTTATGTACCTCAGGTTCATGCTGCATTTGTCTTTGTAGGTCAAATAAGCTCTGCAGTAAAACTGCGTTAATTT
The DNA here is from genome assembly GCA_009831015.1 of Picea engelmannii. Classification (NCBI taxonomy): domain Eukaryota; kingdom Viridiplantae; phylum Streptophyta; class Pinopsida; order Pinales; family Pinaceae; genus Picea; species Picea engelmannii. The sequence continues at coordinate 51,893 of ML815763.1, forward strand.
CTGTTTGCTTCTCTTGTTCTTTCATCATCCTCTCATTGTCAGCCTTGCAGCTTTGTAATTTGACCATAAGGCTCCTCACAATCTCGGATAGATCTAGAAGGGTCCCTACCACCCTCCTTTTGTCAGACTCTTCATCTCTATTGTGGGAGCCCTCCCCCACTTCATGGTGAGTCACCATTCTATACATTGATAATTTCCCGTGGTTGATCTTCCGCTTGTGTGCAAAAGGAAAAACACTGGTTGTTAGTAAATGTTCATATTCATTTATAACCAGTACATAATTCATATTTTTCTCATGCACACACACAATAGGAGTTTTCATTCTTAACTTCAACTTTTTTAATTGAGGGGGTCAAGATAAGGAGTTACTCCTTTTAACAGTACTCCCAATGGAGTCTCTGCACAAATCGTTCATAAGCCCGAGTAGGCCAAGTGTTGTAACCATGCTCTGATACCACTTTGTAACACACCCACTACGGAATTCAAATTTTTTTGGCCTTTTCCGTCTTTTCTCCGATGAACATAATTCCCTAAATCCCTACGGGACCTGATACAGACCCTTCCATCCCTTATCCATACTCCTATGATCGACAACTATGACGACAGGTCTTATTGGAGAGGTGGTCCCGGCTTTCGCGATTCAAAAAAATCGCGATGCATGTATTCCCTTGTTCATTTCGGGGTTTCATCCATCGAAATTTCGTGTCTAGCGAACATGAGGAAAACCGACCTTTGGGGATCTCAGGTACTGAAACGTCGAAATACCAAAACCATGTGTGCTAGTCCATTTCGGGACTTCACCTATCAGGATTTCACGATATGTAAGGACAGGAGGATTTCGCATCCGGGTCTCTCGGAAGCTGAAACTCTGAAACATCATAACCTGTCCGCGCTCTATCATTTCGGGATGTCGCAAGTCAAGATTTTGGGAGTCGTGAGGACACGAGACTTGAATCCAGATATCCCGGGTGCCGAAGCACCGGAACATTAAATTCTAGTCACACTATACTCATTTCAAGGTTTCATACTTCGGGATTTCGCGATATGAAAGAATCATGAGGTCTCACACCTGGGTTTCCCGGGAGATGAAACTCCAAAACACCAAATTTCTGAAATAAACTATACTATTTCAGGATTTCGCAAGTTGGGATTTCAGGACTGGCGAGTACGAGGGAATACACCCTTGAGTATTCCGATTTCTGAAATGCTGAAATAGTGTAACATGTCCACGTATCGTCCTTTCGAGATTACACCCATCGGGATTTCAATACTGGTGAGTACAAGGAAACTTGTAATTAGGTACCTCGGGTGCCGAAACACCAAAACATCCTAACCTCTCCACACATTGTCATTTCGGGTTTTCATGACTCAGGGTTTCGGGACTTGCAATTACAAGGGAGCTTGCCCTTAGGATATTCCGAATGCCGAAATATGAAATTATCAGGATTTAGCCTTGCACTTATTTTGGGATTTCACATATCAGGATTTCGGGAGTCGTGAGGACAAGGGTTCTTACCCTCTGATCTCCCGGGTGCCGAAAATACGAAATGCTTACCGGCTGCCAAGTGTATTCTATAGTTGGACGATCCAGGTATTCCCATGGGTCTTGAAATCGACGGTCCCAATTTCTTCGCTACTTACGAAGGTAAAAAGGGGTCGAGGCACTAACGCCTGCACTCCTTCATCCGATTTAACGGTCGTGACAAACCTTAGATCCTCCGAAAGGATCTCGTCCGTGCATTTAACAAGAGGAGGGGTATCCTGGGTACCGAACCTCCGAAACATCACAACTCATCCATGCTAGTTCATTTCGGGATTTCACTAATTGGGATTTCGGGACTGGTGAGTACAAGGGAACTTACCCTTATGTGTCCCGGGTGTCGAAACGCCAAAAAATTACCACAAATCATGCTATACTCATTTCAGGGTTCCGCAAGTCGAGATTTTGCGCTTGTCGAATACAAGAAAACTGACCCTTGGGTTTCCCAGTTGTCGAAGCATCGAAATACCGAGCTTTAAGAGACCCACTCTCTCTCATGCAGGGTTTTCAAACTTAGGCCTTAAGGTCCTTCATCAGGTTCCTAGGCAGATTTCCACCAAGTTTTATGACCAGACTGAGAGGTTTTCTCAAATCCCTAAGTTGTTAACGTCTGTGATAGATAATAAGAAAATTCATAATTTTACCACGGCGGTAGTCCTTTCGAGGAACTTACCCCATCTCTAGAATGTATGGGAACGATCCCAAAAGGGTATCCCTGTGGGGAATTTATCCAGGGTAGCATGAGAGGTAATTAAGGGGAACACATCTTCCGAGAGAAGACTTGAAAGCTGGTTTCGTTCAAATGCATATATATA